>CAJVQJ010000032.1:0-281741 GCA_911387685.1 Dolichovespula media | reverse complement strand
GACGATGATTGTGACAAAATAACGACGATATTAACGACGATAATTATGAGGATAATAAGGACGATAACAACGATGATAATGACGATATTAACGACGATATTAACGACGATAATAACGACGTTAATAACGACGATAAAAAGAAGATAATGACAATATAACGACGATATTATCGATGATATTTATGACGATAACAACGTAGATAATGACGATAATAACGACGACATTAACGACGATGATTATGACAAAATAACGACGATATTAACGACGATAATTATGAGGATGATAAGGACGATAACAACGATGATAATGACGATAATAACGACGACATTAGCGACGATGTTTATGACAAAATAACGACGATATTAACGACGATAATTATGAGGATAATAAGGACGATAACAACGATTATAATGACGATATTAACGACGATATTAACGACGATAATAACGACGTTAATAACGACGATAAAAAGAAGATAATGACAATAATAACGACGATATTATCGATGATATTTATGACGATAACAACGTAGATAATGACGATAATAACGACGACATTAACGACGATGATTATGACAAAATAACGACGATATTAACGACGATAATTATGAGGATGATAAGGACGATAACAACGATGATAATGACGATATTATCGACGATATTAACGACGATAATAACGACGATATTAACGACGATAATAACGACGATATTAACGACGATAATAAAGACAATAAAAAGAAGATAATGACAATAATAACGACGATATTATCGATGATATTTATGACGATAACAACGTAGATAATGACGATAATAACGACGACATTAACGACGATGATTATGACAAAATAACGACGATATTAACGACGATAATTATGAGGATGATAAGGACGATAACAACGATGATAATGACGATATTAACGACGATATTAACGACGATAATAACGACGTTAATAACGACGATAAAAAGAAGATAATTACAATAATAACGACGATATTATCGATGATATTTATGACGATAACAACGTAGATAATGACGATAATAACGACGACATTAACGACGATGATTAGGACAAAATAACGACGATATTAACGACGATAATTATGAGGATAATAAGGACGATAACAACGATGATAATGACGATATTAACGACGATATAACGACGATATTAACGACGATAATAAAGACAATAAAAAGAAGATAATGACAATAATAACGACGATATTAACGATAATATTTATGACGATAACAACGTAGATAATGGACGATAATAACGACGACATTAACGACGATGATTATGACAAAATAACGACGATATTTACGACGATAATTATGAGGATGATAAGGACGATAACAACGATGATAATGACGATAATAACGACGACATTAACGACGATGATTGTGACAAAATAACGACGATATTAACGACGATAATTATGAGGATAATAAGGACGATAACAACGATGATAATGACGATATTAACGACGATATTAACGACGATAATAACGACGTTAATAACGGACGATAAAAAGAAGATAATGACAATAATAACGACGATATTATCGATGATATTTATGACGATAACAACGTAGATAATGACGATAATAACGACGACATTAACGACGATGATTATGACAAAATAACGACGATATTAACGACGATAATTATGAGGATGATAAGGGACGATAACAACGATGATAATGACGATATTAACGACGATATTAACGACGATAATAACGACGATAATAACGACGATAAAAAGAAGATAATGACAATAATAACGACGATATTATCGATGTTATTTATGACGATAACAACGTAGATAATGACGATAATAACGACGACATTAACGACGACGATTATGACAAAAATAACGACGATATTAACGACGATAATTATGAGGATGATAAGGACGATAACAACGATGATAATGACGATATTAACGACGATATTAACGACGATAATAACGACGTTAATAACGACGATAAAAAGAAGATATGACAATAATAACGACGATATTATCGATGATACTTATGACGATAACAACGTAGATAATGACGATAATAACGACGATATTAACGACGATGATTATGACAAAATAACGACGATATTAAACGACGATAATTATGAGGATGATAAGGACGATAACAACGATGATAATGACGATAATAACGACGACATTAACGACGATGATTGTGACAAAATAACGACGATATTAACGACGATAATTATGAGGATAATAAGGACGATAACAACGATGATAATGACGATATTAACGACGATAATAACGACGATAACAACGATGTATAATGACGAAATAACGACGATAATAACGACGATAATTATGAGGATAATAACGACGATAACAACGATGACAATGACGATAATAACGACGATATTAACGACGATAATAACGACGTTAATAACGACGATAAAAAGAAGATAATGACAATAATAACGACGATATTATCGATGATATTTATGACGATAACAACGTAGATAATGACGATAATAACGACGACATTAACGACGATGATTATGAACAAAATAACGACGATATTAACGACGATAATTATGAGGATAATAAGGACGATAACAACGATGATAATGACGAATTAACGACGATATTAACGACGATAATAACGACGTTAATAACGACGATAAAAAGAAGATAATGACAATAATAACGACGATATTATCGATGATATTTATGACGATAACAACGTAGATAATGACGATAATAACGACGATATTAACGACGATGATTATGACAAAATAACGACGATATTAACGACGATAATTATGAGGATGATAAGGACGATAACAACGATGATAATGACGATAATAACGACGACATTAACGACGATGATTGTGACAAAATAACGACGATATTAACGACGATAATTATGAGGATAATAAGGACGATAACAACGATGATAATGACGATATTAACGACGATAATAACGACGATAACAACGATGATAATGACGAAATAACGACGATAATAACGACGATAATTATGAGGATAATAACGACGATAACAACGATGACAATGACGATAATAACGACGATATTAACGACGATAATAACGACGTTAATAACGACGATAAAAAGAAGATAATGACAATAATAACGACGATATTATCGATGATATTTATGACGATAACAACGTAGATAATGACGATAATAACGACGACATTAACGACGATGATTATGACAAAATAACGACGATATTAACGACGATAATTATGAGGATAATAAGGACGATAACAACGATGATAATGACGATATTAACGACGATATTAACGACGATAATAACGACGTTAATAACGACGATAAAAAGAAGATAATGACAATAATAACGACGATATTATCGATGATATTTATGACGATAACAACGAAGATAATGACGATAATAACGACGACATTAACGACGATGATTATGACAAAATAACGACGATATTAACGACGATAATTATGAGGATGATAAGGACGATAACAACGATGATAATGACGATAATAACGACGACATTAGCGACGATGTTTATGACAAAATAACGACGATATTAACGACGATAATTATGAGGATAATAAGGACGATAACAACGATTATAATGACGATATTAACGACGATATTAACGACGATAATAACGACGTTAATAACGACGATAAAAAGAAGATAATGACAATAATAACGACGATATTATCGATGATATTTATGACGATAACAACGTAGATAATGACGATAATAACGACGACATTAGCGACGATGTTTATGACAAAATAACGACGATATTAACGACGATAATTATGAGGATAATAAGGACGATAACAACGATGATAATGACGATATTAACGACGATATTAACGACGATAATAACGACGTTAATAACGACGATAAAAAGAAGATAATGACAATAATAACGACGATATTATCGATGATATTTATGACGATAACAACGAAGATAATGACGATAATAACGACGACATTAACGACGATGATTATGACAAAATAACGACGATATTAACGACGATAATTATGAGGATGATAAGGACGATAACAACGATGATAATGACGATATTAACGACGATATTAACGACGATAATAACGACGATATTAACGACGATAATAACGACGATATTAACGACGATAATAAAGACAATAAAAAGAAGATAATGACAATAATAACGACGATATTATCGATGATATTTATGACGATAACAACGTAGATAATGACGATAATAACGACGACATTAACGACGATGATTATGACAAAATAACGACGATATTAACGACGATAATTATGAGGATGATAAGGACGATAACAACGATGATAATGACGATATTAACGACGATATTAACGACGATAATAACGACGTTAATAACGACGATAAAAAGAAGATAATTACAATAATAACGACGATATTATCGATGATATTTATGACGATAACAACGTAGATAATGACGATAATAACGACGACATTAACGACGATGATTATGACAAAATAACGACGATATTTACGAGGATAATTATGAGGATGATAAGGACGATAACAACGATGATAATGACGATAATAACGACGACATTAACGACGATGATTGTGACAAAATAACGACGATATTAACGACGATAATTATGAGGATAATAAGGACGATAACAACGATGATAATGACGATATTAACGACGATATTAACGACGATAATAACGACGATATTAACGACGATAAAAACGACGATAAAAAGAAGATAATGACAATAATAACGACGATATTAACGATGATAATTATGACGATAACAACGAAGATAATGACGATAATAACGACGACATTATCGTCAATGATAATGACAAAATAACGACGATATTAACGACGATAATTATGAGGATGATAAGGACGATAACAACGATGATAATGACGATAATAACGACGACATTAATGACGATGATTGTGACAAAATAACGACGATATTAACGACGATAATTATGAGGATGATAAGGACGATAACAACGATGATAATGACGATATTAACGACGATATTAACGACGATAATAACGACATAATAACGACGATAAAAAGAAGATAATTACAATAATAACGACGATATTATCGATGATATTTATGACGATAACAACGTAGATAATGACGATAATAACGACGACATTAACGACGATGATTAGGACAAAATAACGACGATATTAACGACGATAATTATGAGGATAATAAGGACGATAACAACGATGATAATGACGATATTAACGACGATAATAACGACGATATTAACGACGATAATAAAGACAATAAAAAGAAGATAATGTCAATAATAACGGCGATATTAACGATAATATTTATGACGATAACAACGTAGATAATGACGATAATAACGACGACATTAACGACGATGATTGTGACAAAATAACGACGATATTAACGACGCTAATTATGAGGATAATAAGGACGATAACAACGATGATAATGACGATATTAACGACGATATTAACGACGATAATAACGACGTTAATAACGACGATAAAAAGAAGATAATGACAATAATAACGACGATATTATCGATGATATTTATGACGATAACAACGAAGATAATGACGATAATAACGACGACATTAACGACGATGATTATGACAAAATAACGACGATATTAACGACGATAATTATGAGGATGATAAGGACGATAACAACGATGATAATGACGATAATAACGACGACATTAGCGACGATGTTTATGACAAAATAACGACGATATTAACGACGATAATTATGAGGATAATAAGGACGATAACAACGATTATAATGACGATATTAACGACGATATTAACGACGATAATAACGACGTTAATAACGACGATAAAAAGAAGATAATGACAATAATAACGACGATATTATCGATGATATTTATGACGATAACAACGTAGATAATGACGATAATAACGACGACATTAACGACGATGATTATGACAAAATAACGACGATATTAACGACGATAATTATGAGGATGATAAGGACGATAACAACGATGATAATGACGATAATAACGACGACATTAACGACGATGATTGTGACAAAATAACGACGATATTAACGACGATAATTATGAGGATAATAAGGACGATAACAACGATGATAATGACGATATTAACGACGATATTAACGACGATAATAACGACGATATTAACGACGATAATAACGACGATATTAACGACGATAATAAAGACAATAAAAAGAAGATAATGACAATAATAACGACGATATTATCGATGATATTTATGACGATAACAACGTAGATAATGACGATAATAACGACGACATTAACGACGATGATTATGACAAAATAACGACGATATTAACGACGATAATTATGAGGATGATAAGGACGATAACAACGATGATAATGACGATATTAACGACGATATTAACGACGATAATAACGACATAATAACGACGATAAAAAGAAGATAATTACAATAATAACGACGATATTATCGATGATATTTATGACGATAACAACGTAGATAATGACGATAATAACGACGACATTAACGACGATGATTAGGACAAAATAACGACGATATTAACGACGATAATTATGAGGATAATAAGGACGATAACAACGATGATAATGACGATATTAACGACGATAATAACGACGATATTAACGACGATAATAAAGACAATAAAAAGAAGATAATGACAATAATAACGACGATATTAACGATAATATTTATGACGATAACAACGTAGATAATGACGATAATAACGACGACATTAACGACGATGATTATGACAAAATAACGACGATATTTACGACGATAATTATGAGGATGATAAGGACGATAACAACGATGATAATGACGATAATAACGACGACATTAACGACGATGATTGTGACAAAATAACGACGATATTAACGACGATAATTATGAGGATAATAAGGACGATAACAACGATGATAATGACGATATTAACGACGATATTAACGACGATAATAACGACGATATTAACGACGATAATAAAGACAATAAAAAGAAGATAATGTCAATAATAACGGCGATATTAACGATAATATTTATGACGATAACAACGTAGATAATGACGATAATAACGACGACATTAACGACGATGATTGTGACAAAATAACGACGATATTAACGACGCTAATTATGAGGATAATAAGGACGATAACAACGATGATAATGACGATATTAACGACGATATTAACGACGATAATAACGACGTTAATAACGACGATAAAAAGAAGATAATGACAATAATAACGACGATATTATCGATGATATTTATGACGATAACAACGAAGATAATGACGATAATAACGACGACATTAACGACGATGATTATGACAAAATAACGACGATATTAACGACGATAATTATGAGGATGATAAGGACGATAACAACGATGATAATGACGATAATAACGACGACATTAGCGACGATGTTTATGACAAAATAACGACGATATTAACGACGATAATTATGAGGATAATAAGGACGATAACAACGATTATAATGACGATATTAACGACGATATTAACGACGATAATAACGACGTTAATAACGACGATAAAAAGAAGATAATGACAATAATAACGACGATATTATCGATGATATTTATGACGATAACAACGTAGATAATGACGATAATAACGACGACATTAACGACGATGATTATGACAAAATAACGACGATATTAACGACGATAATTATGAGGATAATAAGGACGATAACAACGATGATAATGACGATATTAACGACGATATTAACGACGATAATAACGACGATATTAACGACGATAATAAAGACAATAAAAAGAAGATAATGACAATAATAACGACGATATTATCGATGATATTTATGACGATAACAACGAAGATAATGACGATAATAACGACGACATTAACGACGATGATTATGACAAAATAACGACGATATTAACGACGATAATTATGAGGATGATAAGGACGATAACAACGATGATAATGACGATAATAACGACGACATTAGCGACGATGTTTATGACAAAATAACGACGATATTAACGACGATAATTATGAGGATAATAAGGACGATAACAACGATTATAATGACGATATTAACGACGATATTAACGACGATAATAACGACGTTAATAACGACGATAAAAAGAAGATAATGACAATAATAACGACGATATTATCGATGATATTTATGACGATAACAACGTAGATAATGACGATAATAACGACGACATTAACGACGATGATTATGACAAAATAACGACGATATTAACGACGATAATTATGAGGATGATAAGGACGATAACAACGATGATAATGACGATATTAACGACGATATTAACGACGATAATAACGACGATATTAACGACGATAATAACGACGATATTAACGACGATAATAAAGACAATAAAAAGAAGATAATGACAATAATAACGACGATATTATCGATGATATTTATGACGATAACAACGTAGATAATGACGATAATAACGACGACATTAACGACGATGATTATGACAAAATAACGACGATATTAACGACGATAATTATGAGGATGATAAGGACGATAACAACGATGATAATGACGATATTAACGACGATATTAACGACGATAATAACGACGTTAATAACGACGATAAAAAGAAGATAATGACAATAATAACGACGATATTATCGATGATATTTATGACGATAACAACGTAGATAATGACGATAATAACGACGACATTAACGACGATGATTATGACAAAATAACGACGATATTTACGAGGATAATTATGAGGATGATAAGGACGATAACAACGATGATAATGACGATAATAACGACGACATTAACGACGATGATTGTGACAAAATAACGACGATATTAACGACGATAATTATGAGGATAATAAGGACGATAACAACGATGATAATGACGATATTAACGACGATATTAACGACGATAATAACGACGATATTAACGACGATAAAAACGACGATAAAAAGAAGATAATGACAATAATAACGACGATATTAACGATGATAATTATGACGATAACAACGAAGATAATGACGATAATAACGACGACATTATCGTCAATGATAATGACAAAATAACGACGATATTAACGACGATAATTATGAGGATGATAAGGACGATAACAACGATGATAATGACGATAATAACGACGACATTAATGACGATGATTGTGACAAAATAACGACGATATTAACGACGATAATTATGAGGATAATAAGGACGATAACAACGATGATAATGACGATATTAACGACGATATTAACGACGATAATAACGACGTTAATAACGACGATAAAAAGAAGATAATGACAATAATAACGACGATATTATCGATGATATTTATGACGATAACAACGTAGATAATGACGATAATAACGACGACATTAACGACGATGATTATGACAAAATAACGACGATATTAACGACGATAATTATGAGGATGATAAGGACGATAACAACGATGATAATGACGATAATAACGACGACATTAACGACGATGATTATGACAAAATAACGACGATATTTACGAGGATAATTATGAGGATGATAAGGACGATAACAACGATGATAATGACGATAATAACGACGACATTAACGACGATGATTGTGACAAAATAACGACGATATTAACGACGATAATTATGAGGATAATAAGGACGATAACAACGATGATAATGACGATATTAACGACGATATTAACGACGATAATAACGACGATATTAACGACGATAAAAACGACGATAAAAAGAAGATAATGACAATAATAACGACGATATTAACGATGATAATTATGACGATAACAACGAAGATAATGACGATAATAACGACGACATTATCGTCAATGATAATGACAAAATAACGACGATATTAACGACGATAATTATGAGGATGATAAGGACGATAACAACGATGATAATGACGATAATAACGACGACATTAATGACGATGATTGTGACAAAATAACGACGATATTAACGACGATAATTATGAGGATAATAAGGACGATAACAACGATGATAATGACGATATTAACGACGATATTAACGACGATAATAACGACGTTAATAACGACGATAAAAAGAAGATAATGACAATAATAACGACGATATTATCGATGATATTTATGACGATAACAACGTAGATAATGACGATAATAACGACGACATTAACGACGATGATTATGACAAAATAACGACGATATTAACGACGATAATTATGAGGATGATAAGGACGATAACAACGATGATAATGACGATAATAACGACGACATTAGCGACGATGTTTATGACAAAATAACGACGATATTAACGACGATAATTATGAGGATAATAAGGACGATAACAACGATTATAATGACGATATTAACGACGATATTAACGACGATAATAACGACGTTAATAACGACGATAAAAAGAAGATAATGACAATAATAACGACGATATTATCGATGATATTTATGACGATAACAACGTAGATAATGACGATAATAACGACGACATTAACGACGATGATTATGACAAAATAACGACGATATTAACGACGATAATTATGAGGATGATAAGGACGATAACAACGATGATAATGACGATATTAACGACGATATTAACGACGATAATAACGACGATATTAACGACGATAATAACGACGATATTAACGACGATAATAAAGACAATAAAAAGAAGATAATGACAATAATAACGACGATATTATCGATGATATTTATGACGATAACAACGTAGATAATGACGATAATAACGACGACATTAACGACGATGATTATGACAAAATAACGACGATATTAACGACGATAATTATGAGGATGATAAGGACGATAACAACGATGATAATGACGATATTAACGACGATATTAACGACGATAATAACGACGTTAATAACGACGATAAAAAGAAGATAATTACAATAATAACGACGATATTATCGATGATATTTATGACGATAACAACGTAGATAATGACGATAATAACGACGACATTAACGACGATGATTAGGACAAAATAACGACGATATTAACGACGATAATTATGAGGATAATAAGGACGATAACAACGATGATAATGACGATATTAACGACGATAATAACGACGATATTAACGACGATAATAAAGACAATAAAAAGAAGATAATGACAATAATAACGACGATATTAACGATAATATTTATGACGATAACAACGTAGATAATGACGATAATAACGACGACATTAACGACGATGATTATGACAAAATAACGACGATATTAACGACGATAATTATGAGGATGATAAGGACGATAACAACGATGATAATGACGATAGTAACGACGACATTAACGACGATGATTGTGACAAAATAACGACGATATTAACGACGATAATTATGAGGATAATAAGGACGATAACAACGATGATAATGACGATATTAACGACGATATTAACGACGATAATAACGACGTTAATAACGACGATAAAAAGAAGATAATGACAATAATAACGACGATATTATCGATGATATTTATGACGATAACAACGTAGATAATGACGATAATAACGACGACATTAACGACGATGATTATGACAAAATAACGACGATATTAACGACGATAATTATGAGGATGATAAGGACGATAACAACGATGATAATGACGATATTAACGACGATATTAACGACGATAATAACGACGATAATAACGACGATAAAAAGAAGATAATGACAATAATAACGACGATATTATCGATGTTATTTATGACGATAACAACGTAGATAATGACGATAATAACGACGACATTAACGACGACGATTATGACAAAATAACGACGATATTAACGACGATAATTATGAGGATGATAAGGACGATAACAACGATGATAATGACGATATTAACGACGATATTAACGACGATAATAACGACGTTAATAACGACGATAAAAAGAAGATAATGACAATAATAACGACGATATTATCGATGATACTTATGACGATAACAACGTAGATAATGACGATAATAACGACGATATTAACGACGATGATTATGACAAAATAACGACGATATTAACGACGATAATTATGAGGATGATAAGGACGATAACAACGATGATAATGACGATAATAACGACGACATTAACGACGATGATTGTGACAAAATAACGACGATATTAACGACGATAATTATGAGGATAATAAGGACGATAACAACGATGATAATGACGATATTAACGACGATATTAACGACGATAATAACGACGATATTAACGACGATAATAACGACGATATTAACGACGATAATAAAGACAATAAAAAGAAGATAATGACAATAATAACGACGATATTATCGATGATATTTATGACGATAACAACGTAGATAATGACGATAATAACGACGACATTAACGACGATGATTATGACAAAATAACGACGATATTAACGACGATAATTATGAGGATGATAAGGACGATAACAACGATGATAATGACGATATTAACGACGATATTAACGACGATAATAACGACATAATAACGACGATAAAAAGAAGATAATTACAATAATAACGACGATATTATCGATGATATTTATGACGATAACAACGTAGATAATGACGATAATAACGACGACATTAACGACGATGATTAGGACAAAATAACGACGATATTAACGACGATAATTATGAGGATAATAAGGACGATAACAACGATGATAATGACGATATTAACGACGATAATAACGACGATATTAACGACGATAATAAAGACAATAAAAAGAAGATAATGACAATAATAACGACGATATTAACGATAATATTTATGACGATAACAACGTAGATAATGACGATAATAACGACGACATTAACGACGATGATTATGACAAAATAACGACGATATTTACGACGATAATTATGAGGATGATAAGGACGATAACAACGATGATAATGACGATAATAACGACGACATTAACGACGATGATTGTGACAAAATAACGACGATATTAACGACGATAATTATGAGGATAATAAGGACGATAACAACGATGATAATGACGATATTAACGACGATATTAACGACGATAATAACGACGATATTAACGACGATAATAAAGACAATAAAAAGAAGATAATGTCAATAATAACGGCGATATTAACGATAATATTTATGACGATAACAACGTAGATAATGACGATAATAACGACGACATTAACGACGATGATTGTGACAAAATAACGACGATATTAACGACGCTAATTATGAGGATAATAAGGACGATAACAACGATGATAATGACGATATTAACGACGATATTAACGACGATAATAACGACGTTAATAACGACGATAAAAAGAAGATAATGACAATAATAACGACGATATTATCGATGATATTTATGACGATAACAACGAAGATAATGACGATAATAACGACGACATTAACGACGATGATTATGACAAAATAACGACGATATTAACGACGATAATTATGAGGATGATAAGGACGATAACAACGATGATAATGACGATAATAACGACGACATTAGCGACGATGTTTATGACAAAATAACGACGATATTAACGACGATAATTATGAGGATAATAAGGACGATAACAACGATTATAATGACGATATTAACGACGATATTAACGACGATAATAACGACGTTAATAACGACGATAAAAAGAAGATAATGACAATAATAACGACGATATTATCGATGATATTTATGACGATAACAACGTAGATAATGACGATAATAACGACGACATTAACGACGATGATTATGACAAAATAACGACGATATTAACGACGATAATTATGAGGATAATAAGGACGATAACAACGATGATAATGACGATATTAACGACGATATTAACGACGATAATAACGACGATATTAACGACGATAATAAAGACAATAAAAAGAAGATAATGACAATAATAACGACGATATTATCGATGATATTTATGACGATAACAACGAAGATAATGACGATAATAACGACGACATTAACGACGATGATTATGACAAAATAACGACGATATTAACGACGATAATTATGAGGATGATAAGGACGATAACAACGATGATAATGACGATAATAACGACGACATTAGCGACGATGTTTATGACAAAATAACGACGATATTAACGACGATAATTATGAGGATAATAAGGACGATAACAACGATTATAATGACGATATTAACGACGATATTAACGACGATAATAACGACGTTAATAACGACGATAAAAAGAAGATAATGACAATAATAACGACGATATTATCGATGATATTTATGACGATAACAACGTAGATAATGACGATAATAACGACGACATTAACGACGATGATTATGACAAAATAACGACGATATTAACGACGATAATTATGAGGATGATAAGGACGATAACAACGATGATAATGACGATATTAACGACGATATTAACGACGATAATAACGACGATATTAACGACGATAATAACGACGATATTAACGACGATAATAAAGACAATAAAAAGAAGATAATGACAATAATAACGACGATATTATCGATGATATTTATGACGATAACAACGTAGATAATGACGATAATAACGACGACATTAACGACGATGATTATGACAAAATAACGACGATATTAACGACGATAATTATGAGGATGATAAGGACGATAACAACGATGATAATGACGATATTAACGACGATATTAACGACGATAATAACGACGATAATAACGACGATAAAAAGAAGATAATTACAATAATAACGACGATATTATCGATGATATTTATGACGATAACAACGTAGATAATGACGATAATAACGACGACATTAACGACGATGATTATGACAAAATAACGACGATATTTACGAGGATAATTATGAGGATGATAAGGACGATAACAACGATGATAATGACGATAATAACGACGACATTAACGACGATGATTGTGACAAAATAACGACGATATTAACGACGATAATTATGAGGATAATAAGGACGATAACAACGATGATAATGACGATATTAACGACGATATTAACGACGATAATAACGACGATATTAACGACGATAAAAACGACGATAAAAAGAAGATAATGACAATAATAACGACGATATTAACGATGATAATTATGACGATAACAACGAAGATAATGACGATAATAACGACGACATTATCGTCAATGATAATGACAAAATAACGACGATATTAACGACGATAATTATGAGGATGATAAGGACGATAACAACGATGATAATGACGATAATAACGACGACATTAATGACGATGATTGTGACAAAATAACGACGATATTAACGACGATAATTATGAGGATAATAAGGACGATAACAACGATGATAATGACGATATTAACGACGATATTAACGACGATAATAACGACGTTAATAACGACGATAAAAAGAAGATAATGACAATAATAACGACGATATTATCGATGATATTTATGACGATAACAACGTAGATAATGACGATAATAACGACGACATTAACGACGATGATTATGACAAAATAACGACGATATTAACGACGATAATTATGAGGATGATAAGGACGATAACAACGATGATAATGACGATAATAACGACGACATTAGCGACGATGTTTATGACAAAATAACGACGATATTAACGACGATAATTATGAGGATAATAAGGACGATAACAACGATTATAATGACGATATTAACGACGATATTAACGACGATAATAACGACGTTAATAACGACGATAAAAAGAAGATAATGACAATAATAACGACGATATTATCGATGATATTTATGACGATAACAACGTAGATAATGACGATAATAACGACGACATTAACGACGATGATTATGACAAAATAACGACGATATTAACGACGATAATTATGAGGATGATAAGGACGATAACAACGATGATAATGACGATATTAACGACGATATTAACGACGATAATAACGACGATATTAACGACGATAATAACGACGATATTAACGACGATAATAAAGACAATAAAAAGAAGATAATGACAATAATAACGACGATATTATCGATGATATTTATGACGATAACAACGTAGATAATGACGATAATAACGACGACATTAACGACGATGATTATGACAAAATAACGACGATATTAACGACGATAATTATGAGGATGATAAGGACGATAACAACGATGATAATGACGATATTAACGACGATATTAACGACGATAATAACGACGTTAATAACGACGATAAAAAGAAGATAATTACAATAATAACGACGATATTATCGATGATATTTATGACGATAACAACGTAGATAATGACGATAATAACGACGACATTAACGCCGATGATTAGGACAAAATAACGACGATATTAACGACGATAATTATGAGGATAATAAGGACGATAACAACGATGATAATGACGATATTAACGACGATAATAACGACGATATTAACGACGATAATAAAGACAATAAAAAGAAGATAATGACAATAATAACGACGATATTAACGATAATATTTATGACGATAACAACGTAGATAATGACGATAATAACGACGACATTAACGACGATGATTATGACAAAATAACGACGATATTTACGACGATAATTATGAGGATGATAAGGACGATAACAACGATGATAATGACGATAGTAACGACGACATTAACGACGATGATTGTGACAAAATAACGACGATATTAACGACGATAATTATGAGGATAATAAGGACGATAACAACGATGATAATGACGATATTAACGACGATATTAACGACGATAATAACGACGTTAATAACGACGATAAAAAGAAGATAATGACAATAATAACGACGATATTATCGATGATATTTATGACGATAACAACGTAGATAATGACGATAATAACGACGACATTAACGACGATGATTATGACAAAATAACGACGATATTAACGACGATAATTATGAGGATGATAAGGACGATAACAACGATGATAATGACGATATTAACGACGATATTAACGACGATAATAACGACGATAATAACGACGATAAAAAGAAGATAATGACAATAATAACGACGATATTATCGATGTTATTTATGACGATAACAACGTAGATAATGACGATAATAACGACGACATTAACGACGACGATTATGACAAAATAACGACGATATTAACGACGATAATTATGAGGATGATAAGGACGATAACAACGATGATAATGACGATATTAACGACGATATTAACGACGATAATAACGACGTTAATAACGACGATAAAAAGAAGATAATGACAATAATAACGACGATATTATCGATGATACTTATGACGATAACAACGTAGATAATGACGATAATAACGACGATATTAACGACGATGATTATGACAAAATAACGACGATATTAACGACGATAATTATGAGGATGATAAGGACGATAACAACGATGATAATGACGATAATAACGACGACATTAACGACGATGATTGTGACAAAATAACGACGATATTAACGACGATAATTATGAGGATAATAAGGACGATAACAACGATGATAATGACGATATTAACGACGATAATAACGACGATAACGACGATGATTGTGACAAAATAACGACGATATTAACGACGATAATTATGAGGATAATAACGACGATAACAACGATGACAATGACGATAATAACGACGATATTAACGACGATAATAACGACGTTAATAACGACGATAAAAAGAAGATAATGACAATAATAACGACGATATTATCGATGATATTTATGACGATAACAACGTAGATAATGACGATAATAACGACGACATTAACGACGATGATTATGACAAAATAACGACGATATTAACGACGATAATTATGAGGATAATAAGGACGATAACAACGATGATAATGACGATATTAACGACGATATTAACGACGATAATAACGACGTTAATAACGACGATAAAAAGAAGATAATGACAATAATAACGACGATATTATCGATGATATTTATGACGATAACAACGTAGATAATGACGATAATAACGACGATATTAACGACGATGATTATGACAAAATAACGACGATATTAACGACGATAATTATGAGGATGATAAGGACGATAACAACGATGATAATGACGATAATAACGACGACATTAACGACGATGATTGTGACAAAATAACGACGATATTAACGACGATAATTATGAGGATAATAAGGACGATAACAACGATGATAATGACGATATTAACGACGATAATAACGACGATAACAACGATGATAATGACGAAATAACGACGATAATAACGACGATAATTATGAGGATAATAACGACGATAACAACGATGACAATGACGATAATAACGACGATATTAACGACGATAATAACGACGTTAATAACGACGATAAAAAGAAGATAATGACAATAATAACGACGATATTATCGATGATATTTATGACGATAACAACGTAGATAATGACGATAATAACGACGACATTAACGACGATGATTATGACAAAATAACGACGATATTAACGACGATAATTATGAGGATGATAAGGACGATAACAACGATGATAATGACGATATTAACGACGATATTAACGACGATAATAACGACGTTAATAACGACGATAAAAAGAAGATAATTACAATAATAACGACGATATTATCGATGATATTTATGACGATAACAACGTAGATAATGACGATAATAACGACGACATTAACGACGATGATTATGACAAAATAACGACGATATTTACGAGGATAATTATGAGGATGATAAGGACGATAACAACGATGATAATGACGATAATAACGACGACATTAACGACGATGATTGTGACAAAATAACGACGATATTAACGACGATAATTATGAGGATAATAAGGACGATAACAACGATGATAATGACGATATTAACGACGATATTAACGACGATAATAACGACGATATTAACGACGATAAAAACGACGATAAAAAGAAGATAATGACAATAATAACGACGATATTAACGATGATAATTATGACGATAACAACGAAGATAATGACGATAATAACGACGACATTATCGTCAATGATAATGACAAAATAACGACGATATTAACGACGATAATTATGAGGATGATAAGGACGATAACAACGATGATAATGACGATAATAACGACGACATTAATGACGATGATTGTGACAAAATAACGACGATATTAACGACGATAATTATGAGGATAATAAGGACGATAACAACGATGATAATGACGATATTAACGACGATATTAACGACGATAATAACGACGTTAATAACGACGATAAAAAGAAGATAATGACAATAATAACGACGATATTATCGATGATATTTATGACGATAACAACGTAGATAATGACGATAATAACGACGACATTAACGACGATGATTATGACAAAATAACGACGATATTAACGACGATAATTATGAGGATGATAAGGACGATAACAACGATGATAATGACGATAATAACGACGACATTAGCGACGATGTTTATGACAAAATAACGACGATATTAACGACGATAATTATGAGGATAATAAGGACGATAACAACGATTATAATGACGATATTAACGACGATATTAACGACGATAATAACGACGTTAATAACGACGATAAAAAGAAGATAATGACAATAATAACGACGATATTATCGATGATATTTATGACGATAACAACGTAGATAATGACGATAATAACGACGACATTAACGACGATGATTATGACAAAATAACGACGATATTAACGACGATAATTATGAGGATGATAAGGACGATAACAACGATGATAATGACGATATTAACGACGATATTAACGACGATAATAACGACGATATTAACGACGATAATAACGACGATATTAACGACGATAATAAAGACAATAAAAAGAAGATAATGACAATAATAACGACGATATTATCGATGATATTTATGACGATAACAACGTAGATAATGACGATAATAACGACGACATTAACGACGATGATTATGACAAAATAACGACGATATTAACGACGATAATTATGAGGATGATAAGGACGATAACAACGATGATAATGACGATATTAACGACGATATTAACGACGATAATAACGACGTTAATAACGACGATAAAAAGAAGATAATTACAATAATAACGACGATATTATCGATGATATTTATGACGATAACAACGTAGATAATGACGATAATAACGACGACATTAACGACGATGATTAGGACAAAATAACGACGATATTAACGACGATAATTATGAGGATAATAAGGACGATAACAACGATGATAATGACGATATTAACGACGATAATAACGACGATATTAACGACGATAATAAAGACAATAAAAAGAAGATAATGACAATAATAACGACGATATTAACGATAATATTTATGACGATAACAACGTAGATAATGACGATAATAACGACGACATTAACGACGATGATTATGACAAAATAACGACGATATTAACGACGATAATTATGAGGATGATAAGGACGATAACAACGATGATAATGACGATAGTAACGACGACATTAACGACGATGATTGTGACAAAATAACGACGATATTAACGACGATAATTATGAGGATAATAAGGACGATAACAACGATGATAATGACGATATTAACGACGATATTAACGACGATAATAACGACGTTAATAACGACGATAAAAAGAAGATAATGACAATAATAACGACGATATTATCGATGATATTTATGACGATAACAACGTAGATAATGACGATAATAACGACGACATTAACGACGATGATTATGACAAAATAACGACGATATTAACGACGATAATTATGAGGATGATAAGGACGATAACAACGATGATAATGACGATATTAACGACGATATTAACGACGATAATAACGACGATAATAACGACGATAAAAAGAAGATAATGACAATAATAACGACGATATTATCGATGTTATTTATGACGATAACAACGTAGATAATGACGATAATAACGACGACATTAACGACGACGATTATGACAAAATAACGACGATATTAACGACGATAATTATGAGGATGATAAGGACGATAACAACGATGATAATGACGATATTAACGACGATATTAACGACGATAATAACGACGTTAATAACGACGATAAAAAGAAGATAATGACAATAATAACGACGATATTATCGATGATACTTATGACGATAACAACGTAGATAATGACGATAATAACGACGATATTAACGACGATGATTATGACAAAATAACGACGATATTAACGACGATAATTATGAGGATGATAAGGACGATAACAACGATGATAATGACGATAATAACGACGACATTAACGACGATGATTGTGACAAAATAACGACGATATTAACGACGATAATTATGAGGATAATAAGGACGATAACAACGATGATAATGACGATATTAACGACGATAATAACGACGATAACAACGATGATAATGACGAAATAACGACGATAATAACGACGATAATTATGAGGATAATAACGACGATAACAACGATGACAATGACGATAATAACGACGATATTAACGACGATAATAACGACGTTAATAACGACGATAAAAAGAAGATAATGACAATAATAACGACGATATTATCGATGATATTTATGACGATAACAACGTAGATAATGACGATAATAACGACGACATTAACGACGATGATTATGACAAAATAACGACGATATTAACGACGATAATTATGAGGATAATAAGGACGATAACAACGATGATAATGACGATATTAACGACGATATTAACGACGATAATAACGACGTTAATAACGACGATAAAAAGAAGATAATGACAATAATAACGACGATATTATCGATGATATTTATGACGATAACAACGTAGATAATGACGATAATAACGACGATATTAACGACGATGATTATGACAAAATAACGACGATATTAACGACGATAATTATGAGGATGATAAGGACGATAACAACGATGATAATGACGATAATAACGACGACATTAACGACGATGATTGTGACAAAATAACGACGATATTAACGACGATAATTATGAGGATAATAAGGACGATAACAACGATGATAATGACGATATTAACGACGATAATAACGACGATAACAACGATGATAATGACGAAATAACGACGATAATAACGACGATAATTATGAGGATAATAACGACGATAACAACGATGACAATGACGATAATAACGACGATATTAACGACGATAATAACGACGTTAATAACGACGATAAAAAGAAGATAATGACAATAATAACGACGATATTATCGATGATATTTATGACGATAACAACGTAGATAATGACGATAATAACGACGACATTAACGACGATGATTATGACAAAATAACGACGATATTAACGACGATAATTATGAGGATAATAAGGACGATAACAACGATGATAATGACGATATTAACGACGATATTAACGACGATAATAACGACGTTAATAACGACGATAAAAAGAAGATAATGACAATAATAACGACGATATTATCGATGATATTTATGACGATAACAACGAAGATAATGACGATAATAACGACGACATTAACGACGATGATTATGACAAAATAACGACGATATTAACGACGATAATTATGAGGATGATAAGGACGATAACAACGATGATAAAGACGATAATAACGACGACATTAGCGACGATGTTTATGACAAAATAACGACGATATTAACGACGATAATTATGAGGATAATAAGGACGATAACAACGATTATAATGACGATATTAACGACGATATTAACGACGATAATAACGACGTTAATAACGACGATAAAAAGAAGATAATGACAATAATAACGACGATATTATCGATGATATTTATGACGATAACAACGTAGATAATGACGATAATAACGACGACATTAGCGACGATGTTTATGACAAAATAACGACGATATTAACGACGATAATTATGAGGATAATAAGGACGATAACAACGATGATAATGACGATATTAACGACGATATTAACGACGATAATAACGACGTTAATAACGACGATAAAAAGAAGATAATGACAATAATAACGACGATATTATCGATGATATTTATGACGATAACAACGAAGATAATGACGATAATAACGACGACATTAACGACGATGATTATGACAAAATAACGACGATATTAACGACGATAATTATGAGGATGATAAGGACGATAACAACGATGATAATGACGATATTAACGACGATATTAACGACGATAATAACGACGATATTAACGACGATAATAACGACGATATTAACGACGATAATAAAGACAATAAAAAGAAGATAATGACAATAATAACGACGATATTATCGATGATATTTATGACGATAACAACGTAGATAATGACGATAATAACGACGACATTAACGACGATGATTATGACAAAATAACGACGATATTAACGACGATAATTATGAGGATGATAAGGACGATAACAACGATGATAATGACGATATTAACGACGATATTAACGACGATAATAACGACGTTAATAACGACGATAAAAAGAAGATAATTACAATAATAACGACGATATTATCGATGATATTTATGACGATAACAACGTAGATAATGACGATAATAACGACGACATTAACGACGATGATTATGACAAAATAACGACGATATTTACGAGGATAATTATGAGGATGATAAGGACGATAACAACGATGATAATGACGATAATAACGACGACATTAACGACGATGATTGTGACAAAATAACGACGATATTAACGACGATAATTATGAGGATAATAAGGACGATAACAACGATGATAATGACGATATTAACGACGATATTAACGACGATAATAACGACGATATTAACGACGATAAAAACGACGATAAAAAGAAGATAATGACAATAATAACGACGATATTAACGATGATAATTATGACGATAACAACGAAGATAATGACGATAATAACGACGACATTATCGTCAATGATAATGACAAAATAACGACGATATTAACGACGATAATTATGAGGATGATAAGGACGATAACAACGATGATAATGACGATAATAACGACGACATTAATGACGATGATTGTGACAAAATAACGACGATATTAACGACGATAATTATGAGGATAATAAGGACGATAACAACGATGATAATGACGATATTAACGACGATATTAACGACGATAATAACGACGTTAATAACGACGATAAAAAGAAGATAATGACAATAATAACGACGATATTATCGATGATATTTATGACGATAACAACGTAGATAATGACGATAATAACGACGACATTAACGACGATGATTATGACAAAATAACGACGATATTAACGACGATAATTATGAGGATGATAAGGACGATAACAACGATGATAATGACGATAATAACGACGACATTAGCGACGATGTTTATGACAAAATAACGACGATATTAACGACGATAATTATGAGGATAATAAGGACGATAACAACGATTATAATGACGATATTAACGACGATATTAACGACGATAATAACGACGTTAATAACGACGATAAAAAGAAGATAATGACAATAATAACGACGATATTATCGATGATATTTATGACGATAACAACGTAGATAATGACGATAATAACGACGACATTAACGACGATGATTATGACAAAATAACGACGATATTAACGACGATAATTATGAGGATGATAAGGACGATAACAACGATGATAATGACGATATTAACGACGATATTAACGACGATAATAACGACGTTAATAACGACGATAAAAAGAAGATAATGACAATAATAACGACGATATTATCGATGATATTTATGACGATAACAACGTAGATAATGACGATAATAACGACGACATTAACGACGATGATTATGACAAAATAACGACGATATTAACGACGATAATTATGAGGATGATAAGGACGATAACAACGATGATAATGACGATATTAACGACGATATTAACGACGATAATAACGACGATATTAACGACGATAATAACGACGATATTAACGACGATAATAAAGACAATAAAAAGAAGATAATGACAATAATAACGACGATATTATCGATGATATTTATGACGATAACAACGTAGATAATGACGATAATAACGACGACATTAACGACGATGATTATGACAAAATAACGACGATATTAACGACGATAATTATGAGGATGATAAGGACGATAACAACGATGATAATGACGATATTAACGACGATATTAACGACGATAATAACGACGTTAATAACGACGATAAAAAGAAGATAATTACAATAATAACGACGATATTATCGATGATATTTATGACGATAACAACGTAGATAATGACGATAATAACGACGACATTAACGACGATGATTATGACAAAATAACGACGATATTTACGAGGATAATTATGAGGATGATAAGGACGATAACAACGATGATAATGACGATAATAACGACGACATTAACGACGATGATTGTGACAAAATAACGACGATATTAACGACGATAATTATGAGGATAATAAGGACGATAACAACGATGATAATGACGATATTAACGACGATATTAACGACGATAATAACGACGATATTAACGACGATAAAAACGACGATAAAAAGAAGATAATGACAATAATAACGACGATATTAACGATGATAATTATGACGATAACAACGAAGATAATGACGATAATAACGACGACATTATCGTCAATGATAATGACAAAATAACGACGATATTAACGACGATAATTATGAGGATGATAAGGACGATAACAACGATGATAATGACGATAATAACGACGACATTAATGACGATGATTGTGACAAAATAACGACGATATTAACGACGATAATTATGAGGATAATAAGGACGATAACAACGATGATAATGACGATATTAACGACGATATTAACGACGATAATAACGACGTTAATAACGACGATAAAAAGAAGATAATGACAATAATAACGACGATATTATCGATGATATTTATGACGATAACAACGTAGATAATGACGATAATAACGACGACATTAACGACGATGATTATGACAAAATAACGACGATATTAACGACGATAATTATGAGGATGATAAGGACGATAACAACGATGATAATGACGATAATAACGACGACATTAGCGACGATGTTTATGACAAAATAACGACGATATTAACGACGATAATTATGAGGATAATAAGGACGATAACAACGATTATAATGACGATATTAACGACGATATTAACGACGATAATAACGACGTTAATAACGACGATAAAAAGAAGATAATGACAATAATAACGACGATATTATCGATGATATTTATGACGATAACAACGTAGATAATGACGATAATAACGACGACATTAACGACGATGATTATGACAAAATAACGACGATATTAACGACGATAATTATGAGGATGATAAGGACGATAACAACGATGATAATGACGATATTAACGACGATATTAACGACGATAATAACGACGATATTAACGACGATAATAACGACGATATTAACGACGATAATAAAGACAATAAAAAGAAGATAATGACAATAATAACGACGATATTATCGATGATATTTATGACGATAACAACGTAGATAATGACGATAATAACGACGACATTAACGACGATGATTATGACAAAATAACGACGATATTAACGACGATAATTATGAGGATGATAAGGACGATAACAACGATGATAATGACGATATTAACGACGATATTAACGACGATAATAACGACGTTAATAACGACGATAAAAAGAAGATAATTACAATAATAACGACGATATTATCGATGATATTTATGACGATAACAACGTAGATAATGACGATAATAACGACGACATTAACGACGATGATTAGGACAAAATAACGACGATATTAACGACGATAATTATGAGGATAATAAGGACGATAACAACGATGATAATGACGATATTAACGACGATAATAACGACGATATTAACGACGATAATAAAGACAATAAAAAGAAGATAATGACAATAATAACGACGATATTAACGATAATATTTATGACGATAACAACGTAGATAATGACGATAATAACGACGACATTAACGACGATGATTATGACAAAATAACGACGATATTTACGACGATAATTATGAGGATGATAAGGACGATAACAACGATGATAATGACGATAATAACGACGACATTAACGACGATGATTGTGACAAAATAACGACGATATTAACGACGATAATTATGAGGATAATAAGGACGATAACAACGATGATAATGACGATATTAACGACGATATTAACGACGATAATAACGACGTTAATAACGACGATAAAAAGAAGATAATGACAATAATAACGACGATATTATCGATGATATTTATGACGATAACAACGTAGATAATGACGATAATAACGACGACATTAACGACGATGATTATGACAAAATAACGACGATATTAACGACGATAATTATGAGGATGATAAGGACGATAACAACGATGATAATGACGATATTAACGACGATATTAACGACGATAATAACGACGATAATAACGACGATAAAAAGAAGATAATGACAATAATAACGACGATATTATCGATGTTATTTATGACGATAACAACGTAGATAATGACGATAATAACGACGACATTAACGACGACGATTATGACAAAATAACGACGATATTAACGACGATAATTATGAGGATGATAAGGACGATAACAACGATGATAATGACGATATTAACGACGATATTAACGACGATAATAACGACGTTAATAACGACGATAAAAAGAAGATAATGACAATAATAACGACGATATTATCGATGATACTTATGACGATAACAACGTAGATAATGACGATAATAACGACGATATTAACGACGATGATTATGACAAAATAACGACGATATTAACGACGATAACTATGAGGATGATAAGGACGATAACAACGATGATAATGACGATAATAACGACGACATTAACGACGATGATTGTGACAAAATAACGACGATATTAACGACGATAATTATGAGGATAATAAGGACGATAACAACGATGATAATGACGATATTAACGACGATAATAACGACGATAACAACGATGATAATGACGAAATAACGACGATAATAACGACGATAATTATGAGGATAATAACGACGATAACAACGATGACAATGACGATAATAACGACGATATTAACGACGATAATAACGACGTTAATAACGACGATAAAAAGAAGATAATGACAATAATAACGACGATATTATCGATGATATTTATGACGATAACAACGTAGATAATGACGATAATAACGACGACATTAACGACGATGATTATGACAAAATAACGACGATATTAACGACGATAATTATGAGGATAATAAGGACGATAACAACGATGATAATGACGATATTAACGACGATATTAACGACGATAATAACGACGTTAATAACGACGATAAAAAGAAGATAATGACAATAATAACGACGATATTATCGATGATATTTATGACGATAACAACGTAGATAATGACGATAATAACGACGATATTAACGACGATGATTATGACAAAATAACGACGATATTAACGACGATAATTATGAGGATGATAAGGACGATAACAACGATGATAATGACGATAATAACGACGACATTAACGACGATGATTGTGACAAAATAACGACGATATTAACGACGATAATTATGAGGATAATAAGGACGATAACAACGATGATAATGACGATATTAACGACGATAATAACGACGATAACAACGATGATAATGACGAAATAACGACGATAATAACGACGATAATTATGAGGATAATAACGACGATAACAACGATGACAATGACGATAATAACGACGATATTAACGACGATAATAACGACGTTAATAACGACGATAAAAAGAAGATAATGACAATAATAACGACGATATTATCGATGATATTTATGACGATAACAACGTAGATAATGACGATAATAACGACGACATTAACGACGATGATTATGACAAAATAACGACGATATTAACGACGATAATTATGAGGATAATAAGGACGATAACAACGATGATAATGACGATATTAACGACGATATTAACGACGATAATAACGACGTTAATAACGACGATAAAAAGAAGATAATGACAATAATAACGACGATATTATCGATGATATTTATGACGATAACAACGTAGATAATGACGATAATAACGACGACATTAACGACGATGATTATGACAAAATAACGACGATATTAACGACGATAATTATGAGGATGATAAGGACGATAACAAGGATGATAATGACGATATTAACGACGATATTAACGACGATAATAACGACGTTAATAACGACGATAAAAAGAAGATAATTACAATAATAACGACGATATTATCGATGATATTTATGACGATAACAACGTAGATAATGACGATAATAACGACGACATTAACGACGATGATTATGACAAAATAACGACGATATTTACGAGGATAATTATGAGGATGATAAGGACGATAACAACGATGATAATGACGATAATAACGACGACATTAACGACGATGATTGTGACAAAATAACGACGATATTAACGACGATAATTATGAGGATAATAAGGACGATAACAACGATGATAATGACGATATTAACGACGATATTAACGACGATAATAACGACGATATTAACGACGATAAAAACGACGATAAAAAGAAGATAATGACAATAATAACGACGATATTAACGATGATAATTATGACGATAACAACGAAGATAATGACGATAATAACGACGACATTATCGTCAATGATAATGACAAAATAACGACGATATTAACGACGATAATTATGAGGATGATAAGGACGATAACAACGATGATAATGACGATAATAACGACGACATTAATGACGATGATTGTGACAAAATAACGACGATATTAACGACGATAATTATGAGGATAATAAGGACGATAACAACGATGATAATGACGATATTAACGACGATATTAACGACGATAATAACGACGTTAATAACGACGATAAAAAGAAGATAATGACAATAATAACGACGATATTATCGATGATATTTATGACGATAACAACGTAGATAATGACGATAATAACGACGACATTAACGACGATGATTATGACAAAATAACGACGATATTAACGACGATAATTATGAGGATGATAAGGACGATAACAACGATGATAATGACGATAATAACGACGACATTAGCGACGATGTTTATGACAAAATAACGACGATATTAACGACGATAATTATGAGGATAATAAGGACGATAACAACGATTATAATGACGATATTAACGACGATATTAACGACGATAATAACGACGTTAATAACGACGATAAAAAGAAGATAATGACAATAATAACGACGATATTATCGATGATATTTATGACGATAACAACGTAGATAATGACGATAATAACGACGACATTAACGACGATGATTATGACAAAATAACGACGATATTAACGACGATAATTATGAGGATGATAAGGACGATAACAACGATGATAATGACGATATTAACGACGATATTAACGACGATAATAACGACGATATTAACGACGATAATAACGACGATATTAACGACGATAATAAAGACAATAAAAAGAAGATAATGACAATAATAACGACGATATTATCGATGATATTTATGACGATAACAACGTAGATAATGACGATAATAACGACGACATTAACGACGATGATTATGACAAAATAACGACGATATTAACGACGATAATTATGAGGATGATAAGGACGATAACAACGATGATAATGACGATATTAACGACGATATTAACGACGATAATAACGACGTTAATAACGACGATAAAAAGAAGATAATTACAATAATAACGACGATATTATCGATGATATTTATGACGATAACAACGTAGATAATGACGATAATAACGACGACATTAACGACGATGATTAGGACAAAATAACGACGATATTAACGACGATAATTATGAGGATAATAAGGACGATAACAACGATGATAATGACGATATTAACGACGATAATAACGACGATATTAACGACGATAATAAAGACAATAAAAAGAAGATAATGACAATAATAACGACGATATTAACGATAATATTTATGACGATAACAACGTAGATAATGACGATAATAACGACGACATTAACGACGATGATTATGACAAAATAACGACGATATTTACGACGATAATTATGAGGATGATAAGGACGATAACAACGATGATAATGACGATAATAACGACGACATTAACGACGATGATTGTGACAAAATAACGACGATATTAACGACGATAATTATGAGGATAATAAGGACGATAACAACGATGATAATGACGATATTAACGACGATATTAACGACGATAATAACGACGTTAATAACGACGATAAAAAGAAGATAATGACAATAATAACGACGATATTATCGATGATATTTATGACGATAACAACGTAGATAATGACGATAATAACGACGACATTAACGACGATGATTATGACAAAATAACGACGATATTAACGACGATAATTATGAGGATGATAAGGACGATAACAACGATGATAATGACGATATTAACGACGATATTAACGACGATAATAACGACGATAATAACGACGATAAAAAGAAGATAATGACAATAATAACGACGATATTATCGATGTTATTTATGACGATAACAACGTAGATAATGACGATAATAACGACGACATTAACGACGACGATTATGACAAAATAACGACGATATTAACGACGATAATTATGAGGATGATAAGGACGATAACAACGATGATAATGACGATATTAACGACGATATTAACGACGATAATAACGACGTTAATAACGACGATAAAAAGAAGATAATGACAATAATAACGACGATATTATCGATGATACTTATGACGATAACAACGTAGATAATGACGATAATAACGACGATATTAACGACGATGATTATGACAAAATAACGACGATATTAACGACGATAACTATGAGGATGATAAGGACGATAACAACGATGATAATGACGATAATAACGACGACATTAACGACGATGATTGTGACAAAATAACGACGATATTAACGACGATAATTATGAGGATAATAAGGACGATAACAACGATGATAATGACGATATTAACGACGATAATAACGACGATAACAACGATGATAATGACGAAATAACGACGATAATAACGACGATAATTATGAGGATAATAACGACGATAACAACGATGACAATGACGATAATAACGACGATATTAACGACGATAATAACGACGTTAATAACGACGATAAAAAGAAGATAATGACAATAATAACGACGATATTATCGATGATATTTATGACGATAACAACGTAGATAATGACGATAATAACGACGACATTAACGACGATGATTATGACAAAATAACGACGATATTAACGACGATAATTATGAGGATAATAAGGACGATAACAACGATGATAATGACGATATTAACGACGATATTAACGACGATAATAACGACGTTAATAACGACGATAAAAAGAAGATAATGACAATAATAACGACGATATTATCGATGATATTTATGACGATAACAACGTAGATAATGACGATAATAACGACGATATTAACGACGATGATTATGACAAAATAACGACGATATTAACGACGATAATTATGAGGATGATAAGGACGATAACAACGATGATAATGACGATAATAACGACGACATTAACGACGATGATTGTGACAAAATAACGACGATATTAACGACGATAATTATGAGGATAATAAGGACGATAACAACGATGATAATGACGATATTAACGACGATAATAACGACGATAACAACGATGATAATGACGAAATAACGACGATAATAACGACGATAATTATGAGGATAATAACGACGATAACAACGATGACAATGACGATAATAACGACGATATTAACGACGATAATAACGACGTTAATAACGACGATAAAAAGAAGATAATGACAATAATAACGACGATATTATCGATGATATTTATGACGATAACAACGTAGATAATGACGATAATAACGACGACATTAACGACGATGATTATGACAAAATAACGACGATATTAACGACGATAATTATGAGGATAATAAGGACGATAACAACGATGATAATGACGATATTAACGACGATATTAACGACGATAATAACGACGTTAATAACGACGATAAAAAGAAGATAATGACAATAATAACGACGATATTATCGATGATATTTATGACGATAACAACGTAGATAATGACGATAATAACGACGACATTAACGACGATGATTATGACAAAATAACGACGATATTAACGACGATAATTATGAGGATGATAAGGACGATAACAAGGATGATAATGACGATATTAACGACGACATTAACGACGATGATTGTGACAAAATTACGACGATATTAACGACGATAATTATGAGGATAATAAGGACGATAACAACGATGATAATAACGATATTAACGACGATAATAACGACGATATTAACGACGATAATAACGACGTTAATAACGACGATAAAAAGAAGATAATGACAATAATAACGACGATATTATCGATGATATTTATGACGATAACAACGTAGATAATGACGATAATAACGACGACATTAACGACGATGATTATGACAAAATAACGACGATATTAACGACGATAATTATGAGGATAATAAGGACGATAACAACGATGATAATGACGATATTAACGACGATATTAACGACGATAATAAAGACAATAAAAAGAAGATAATGACAATAATAACGACGATATTAAAGATAATATTTATGTCGATAACAACGTAGATAATGACGATAATAACGACGACATTAACGACGATGATTATGACAAAATAACGACGATATTAACGACGATAATTATGAGGATGATAAGGACGATAACAACGATGATAATGACGATATTAACGACGATATTAACGACGATAATAACGACGTTAATAACGACGATAAAAAGAAGATAATGACAATAATAACGACGATATTATCGATGTTATTTATGACGATAACAACGTAGATAATGACGATAATAACGACGACATTAACGACGATGATTATGACAAAATAACGACGATATTAACGACGATAATTATGAGGATAATAAGGACGATAACAACGATGATAATGACGATATTAACGACGATATTAACGACGATAATAACGACGTTAATAACGACGATAAAAAGAAGATAATGACAATAATAACGACGATATTATCGATGATATTTATGACGATAACAACGTAGATAATGACGATAATAACGACGACATTAACGACGATGATTATGACAAAATAACGACGATATTAACGACGATAATTATGAGGATGATAAGGACGATAACAAGGATGATAATGACGATATTAACGACGACATTAACGACGATGATTGTGACAAAATTACGACGATATTAACGACGATAATTATGAGGATAATAAGGACGATAACAACGATGATAATAACGATATTAACGACGATAATAACGACGATATTAACGACGATAATAACGACGTTAATAACGACGATAAAAAGAAGATAATGACAATAATAACGACGATATTATCGATGATATTTATGACGATAACAACGTAGATAATGACGATAATAACGACGACATTAACGACGATGATTATGACAAAATAACGACGATATTAACGACGATAATTATGAGGATAATAAGGACGATAACAACGATGATAATGACGATATTAACGACGATATTAACGACGATAATAAAGACAATAAAAAGAAGATAATGACAATAATAACGACGATATTAAAGATAATATTTATGTCGATAACAACGTAGATAATGACGATAATAACGACGACATTAACGACGATGATTATGACAAAATAACGACGATATTAACGACGATAATTATGAGGATGATAAGGACGATAACAACGATGATAATGACGATATTAACGACGATATTAACGACGATAATAACGACGTTAATAACGACGATAAAAAGAAGATAATGACAATAATAACGACGATATTATCGATGTTATTTATGACGATAACAACGTAGATAATGACGATAATAACGACGACATTAACGACGATGATTATGACAAAATAACGACGATATTAACGACGATAATTATGAGGATAATAAGGACGATAACAACGATGATAATGACGATATTAACGACGATATTAACGACGATAATAACGACGATATTAACGACGATAATAAAGACAATAAAAAGAAGATAATGACAATAATAACGGCGATATAAACGATAATATTTATGACGATAACAACGTAGATAATGACGATAATAACGACGACATTAACGACGATGATTATGACAAAATAACGACGATATTAACGACGATAATTATGAGGATGATAAGGACGATATCAACGATGATAATGACGATAATAACGACGACATTAACGACGATGATTGTGACAAAATAACGACGATATTAACGACGATAATTATGAGGATAATAAGGACGATAACAACGATGATAATGACGATATTAACGACGATATTAACGACGATAATAACGACGTTAATAACGACGATAAAAAGAAGATAATGACAATAATAACGACGATATTATCGATGATATTTATGACGATAACAACGTAGATAATGACGATAATAACGACGACATTAACGACGATGATTATGACAAAATAACGACGATATTAACGACGATAATTATGAGGATAATAAGGACGATAACAACGATGATAATGACGATATTAACGACGATATTAACGACGATAATAACGACGTTAATAACGACGATAAAAAGAAGATAATGACAATAATAACGACGATATTATCGATGATATTTATGACGATAACAACGTAGATAATGACGATAATAACGACGACATTAACGACGATGATTATGACAAAATAACGACGATATTAACGACGATAATTATGAGGATAATAAGGACGATAACAACGATGATAATGACGATATTAACGACGATATTAACGACGATAATAACGACGTTAATAACGACGATAAAAAGAAGATAATGACAATAATAACGACGATATTATCGATGATATTTATGACGATAACAACGTAGATAATGACGATAATAACGACGATATTAACGACGATGATTATGACAAAATAACGACGATATTAACGACGATAATTATGAGGATAATAAGGACGATAACAACGATGATAATGACGATATTAACGACGATAATAACGACGATAACAACGATGATAATGACGAAATAACGACGATAATAACGACGATAATTATGAGGATAATAACGACGATAACAACGATGACAATGACGATAATAACGACGATATTAACGACGATAATAACGACGTTAATAACGACGATAAAAAGAAGATAATGACAATAATAACGACGATATTATCGATGATATTTATGACGATAACAACGTAGATAATGACGATAATAACGACGACATTAACGACGATGATTATGACAAAATAACGACGATATTAACGACGATAATTATGAGGATAATAAGGACGATAACAACGATGATAATGACGATATTAACGACGATATTAACGACGATAATAACGACGTTAATAACGACGATAAAAAGAAGATAATGACAATAATAACGACGATATTATCGATGATATTTATGACGATAACAACGTAGATAATGACGATAATAACGACGACATTAACGACGATGATTATGACAAAATAACGACGATATTAACGACGATAATTATGAGGATGATAAGGACGATAACAAGGATGATAATGACGATATTAACGACGACATTAACGACGATGATTGTGACAAAATTACGACGATATTAACGACGATAATTATGAGGATAATAAGGACGATAACAACGATGATAATAACGATATTAACGACGATAATAACGACGATATTAACGACGATAATAACGACGTTAATAACGACGATAAAAAGAAGATAATGACAATAATAACGACGATATTATCGATGATATTTATGACGATAACAACGTAGATAATGACGATAATAACGACGACATTAACGACGATGATTATGACAAAATAACGACGATATTAACGACGATAATTATGAGGATAATAAGGACGATAACAACGATGATAATGACGATATTAACGACGATATTAACGACGATAATAACGACGTTAATAACGACGATAAAAAGAAGATAATGACAATAATAACGACGATATTATCGATGTTATTTATGACGATAACAACGTAGATAATGACGATAATAACGACGACATTAACGACGATGATTATGACAAAATAACGACGATATTAACGACGATAATTATGAGGATAATAAGGACGATAACAACGATGATAATGACGATATTAACGACGATATTAACGACGATAATAACGACGATATTAACGACGATAATAAAGACAATAAAAAGAAGATAATGACAATAATAACGGCGATATAAACGATAATATTTATGACGATAACAACGTAGATAATGACGATAATAACGACGACATTAACGACGATGATTATGACAAAATAACGACGATATTAACGACGATAATTATGAGGATGATAAGGACGATATCAACGATGATAATGACGATAATAACGACGACATTAACGACGATGATTGTGACAAAATAACGACGATATTAACGACGATAATTATGAGGATAATAAGGACGATAACAACGATGATAATGACGATATTAACGACGATATTAACGACGATAATAACGACGTTAATAACGACGATAAAAAGAAGATAATGACAATAATAACGACGATATTATCGATGATATTTATGACGATAACAACGTAGATAATGACGATAATAACGACGACATTAACGACGATGATTATGACAAAATAACGACGATATTAACGACGATAATTATGAGGATAATAAGGACGATAACAACGATGATAATGACGATATTAACGACGATATTAACGACGATAATAACGACGTTAATAACGACGATAAAAAGAAGATAATGACAATAATAACGACGATATTATCGATGATATTTATGACGATAACAACGTAGATAATGACGATAATAACGACGACATTAACGACGATGATTATGACAAAATAACGACGATATTAACGACGATAATTATGAGGATAATAAGGACGATAACAACGATGATAATGACGATATTAACGACGATATTAACGACGATAATAACGACGTTAATAACGACGATAAAAAGAAGATAATGACAATAATAACGACGATATTATCGATGATATTTATGACGATAACAACGTAGATAATGACGATAATAACGACGATATTAACGACGATGATTATGACAAAATAACGACGATATTAACGACGATAATTATGAGGATGATAAGGACGATAACAACGATGATAATGACGATAATAACGACGACATTAACGACGATGATTGTGACAAAATAACGACGATATTAACGACGATAATTATGAGGATAATAAGGACGATAACAACGATGATAATGACGATATTAACGACGATAATAACGACGATAACAACGATGATAATGACGAAATAACGACGATAATAACGACGATAATTATGAGGATAATAACGACGATAACAACGATGACAATGACGATAATAACGACGATATTAACGACGATAATAACGACGTTAATAACGACGATAAAAAGAAGATAATGACAATAATAACGACGATATTATCGATGATATTTATGACGATAACAACGTAGATAATGACGATAATAACGACGACATTAACGACGATGATTATGACAAAATAACGACGATATTAACGACGATAATTATAAGGATAATAAGGACGATAACAACGATGATAATGACGATATTAACGACGATATTAACGACGATAATAACGACGTTAATAACGACGATAAAAAGAAGATAATGACAATAATAACGACGATATTATCGATGATATTTATGACGATAACAACGTAGATAATGACGATAATAACGACGACATTAACGACGATGATTATGACAAAATAACGACGATATTAACGACGATAATTATGAGGATGATAAGGACGATAACAAGGATGATAATGACGATATTAACGACGACATTAACGACGATGATTGTGACAAAATTACGACGATATTAACGACGATAATTATGAGGATAATAAGGACGATAACAACGATGATAATAACGATATTAACGACGATAATAACGACGATATTAACGACGATAATAACGACGTTAATAACGACGATAAAAAGAAGATAATGACAATAATAACGACGATATTATCGATGATATTTATGACGATAACAACGTAGATAATGACGATAATAACGACGACATTAACGACGATGATTATGACAAAATAACGACGATATTAACGACGATAATTATGAGGATAATAAGGACGATAACAACGATGATAATGACGATATTAACGACGATGATTATGACAATAAAAAGAAGATAATGACAATAATAACGACGATATTAAAGATAATATTTATGTCGATAACAACGTAGATAATGACGATAATAACGACGACATTAACGACGATGATTATGACAAAATAACGACGATATTAACGACGATAATTATGAGGATGATAAGGACGATAACAACGATGATAATGACGATATTAACGACGATATTAACGACGATAATAACGACGTTAATAACGACGATAAAAAGAAGATAATGACAATAATAACGACGATATTATCGATGTTATTTATGACGATAACAACGTAGATAATGACGATAATAACGACGACATTAACGACGATGATTATGACAAAATAACGACGATATTAACGACGATAATTATGAGGATAATAAGGACGATAACAACGATGATAATGACGATATTAACGACGAAAATAACGACGATAATAACGACGATATTAACGACGATAATAAAGACAATAAAAAGAAGATAATGACAATAATAACGGCGATATAAACGATAATATTTATGACGATAACAACGTAGATAATGACGATAATAACGACGACATTAACGACGATGATTATGACAAAATAACGACGCTATTATCGACGATAATTATGAGGATGATAAGGACGATATCAACGATGATAATGACGATAATAACGACGACATTAACGACGATGATTGTGACAAAATAACGACGATATTAACGACGATAATTATGAGGATAATAAGGACGATAACAACGATGATAATGACGATATTAACGACGATATTAACGACGATAATAACGACGTTAATAACGACGATAAAAAGAAGATAATGACAATAATAACGACGATATTATCGATGATATTTATGACGATAACAACGTAGATAATGACGATAATAACGACGACATTAACGACGATGATTATGACAAAATAACGACGATATTAACGACGATAATTATGAGGATAATAATGACGATAACAACGATGATAATGACGATATTAACGACGATATTAACGACGATAATAACGACGTTAATAACGACGATAAAAAGAAGATAATGACAATAATAACGACGATATTATCGATGATATTTATGACGATAACAACGTAGATAATGACGATAATAACGACGACATTAACGACGATGATTATGACAAAATAACGACGATATTAACGACGATAATTATGAGGATAATAAGGACGATAACAACGATGATAATGACGATATTAACGACGATATTAACGACGATAATAACGACGTTAATAACGACGATAAAAAGAAGATAATGACAATAATAACGACGATATTATCGATGATATTTATGACGATAACAACGTAGATAATGACGATAATAACGACGATATTAACGACGATGATTATGACAAAATAACGACGATATTAACGACGATAATTATGAGGATAATAAGGACGATAACAACGATGATAATGACGATATTAACGACGATAATAACGACGATAACAACGATGATAATGACGAAATAACGACGATAATAACGACGATAATTATGAGGATAATAACGACGATAACAACGATGACAATGACGATAATAACGACGATATTAACGACGATAATAACGACGTTAATAACGACGATAAAAAGAAGATAATGACAATAATAACGACGATATTATCGATGATATTTATGACGATAACAACGTAGATAATGACGATAATAACGACGACATTAACGACGATGATTATGACAAAATAACGACGATATTAACGACGATAATTATGAGGATAATAAGGACGATAACAACGATGATAATGACGATATTAACGACGATATTAACGACGATAATAACGACGTTAATAACGACGATAAAAAGAAGATAATGACAATAATAACGACGATATTATCGATGATATTTATGACGATAACAACGTAGATAATGACGATAATAACGACGACATTAACGACGATGATTATGACAAAATAACGACGATATTAACGACGATAATTATGAGGATGATAAGGACGATAACAAGGATGATAATGACGATATTAACGACGACATTAACGACGATGATTGTGACAAAATTACGACGATATTAACGACGATAATTATGAGGATAATAAGGACGATAACAACGATGATAATAACGATATTAACGACGATAATAACGACGATATTAACGACGATAATAACGACGTTAATAACGACGATAAAAAGAAGATAATGACAATAATAACGACGATATTATCGATGATATTTATGACGATAACAACGTAGATAATGACGATAATAACGACGACATTAACGACGATGATTATGACAAAATAACGACGATATTAACGACGATAATTATGAGGATAATAAGGACGATAACAACGATGATAATGACGATATTAACGACGATATTAACGACGATAATAACGACGTTAATAACGACGATAAAAAGAAGATAATGACAATAATAACGACGATATTATCGATGTTATTTATGACGATAACAACGTAGATAATGACGATAATAACGACGACATTAACGACGATGATTATGACAAAATAACGACGATATTAACGACGATAATTATGAGGATAATAAGGACGATAACAACGATGATAATGACGATATTAACGACGATATTAACGACGATAATAACGACGATATTAACGACGATAATAAAGACAATAAAAAGAAGATAATGACAATAATAACGGCGATATAAACGATAATATTTATGACGATAACAACGTAGATAATGACGATAATAACGACGACATTAACGACGATGATTATGACAAAATAACGACGATATTAACGACGATAATTATGAGGATGATAAGGACGATATCAACGATGATAATGACGATAATAACGACGACATTAACGACGATGATTGTGACAAAATAACGACGATATTAACGACGATAATTATGAGGATAATAAGGACGATAACAACGATGATAATGACGATATTAACGACGATATTAACGACGATAATAACGACGTTAATAACGACGATAAAAAGAAGATAATGACAATAATAACGACGATATTATCGATGATATTTATGACGATAACAACGTAGATAATGACGATAATAACGACGACATTAACGACGATGATTATGACAAAATAACGACGATATTAACGACGATAATTATGAGGATAATAAGGACGATAACAACGATGATAATGACGATATTAACGACGATATTAACGACGATAATAACGACGTTAATAACGACGATAAAAAGAAGATAATGACAATAATAACGACGATATTATCGATGATATTTATGACGATAACAACGTAGATAATGACGATAATAACGACGATATTAACGACGATGATTATGACAAAATAACGACGATATTAACGACGATAATTATGAGGATGATAAGGACGATAACAACGATGATAATGACGATAATAACGACGACATTAACGACGATGATTGTGACAAAATAACGACGATATTAACGACGATAATTATGAGGATAATAAGGACGATAACAACGATGATAATGACGATATTAACGACGATATAACGACGATAACAACGATGATAATGACGAAATAACGACGATAATAACGACGATAATTATGAGGATAATAACGACGATAACAACGATGACAATGACGATAATAACGACGATATTAACGACGATAATAACGACGTTAATAACGACGATAAAAAGAAGATAATGACAATAATAACGACGATATTATCGATGATATTTATGACGATAACAACGTAGATAATGACGATAATAACGACGACATTAACGACGATGATTATGACAAAATAACGACGATATTAACGACGATAATTATGAGGATAATAAGGACGATAACAACGATGATAATGACGATATTAACGACGATATTAACGACGATAATAACGACGATATTAACGACGATAATAAAGACAATAAAAAGAAGATAATGACAATAATAACGGCGATATAAACGATAATATTTATGACGATAACAACGTAGATAATGACGATAATAACGACGACATTAACGACGATGATTATGACAAAATAACGACGATATTAACGACGATAATTATGAGGATGATAAGGACGATATCAACGATGATAATGACGATAATAACGACGACATTAACGACGATGATTGTGACAAAATAACGACGATATTAACGACGATAATATGAGGATAATAAGGACGATAACAACGATGATAATGACGATATTAACGACGATATTAACGACGATAATAACGACGTTAATAACGACGATAAAAAGAAGATAATGACAATAATAACGACGATATTATCGATGATATTTATGACGATAACAACGTAGATAATGACGATAATAACGACGACATTAACGACGATGATTATGACAAAATAACGACGATATTAACGACGATAATTATGAGGATAATAAGGACGATAACAACGATGATAATGACGATATTAACGACGATATTAACGACGATAATAACGACGTTAATAACGACGATAAAAAGAAGATAATGACAATAATAACGACGATATTATCGATGATATTTATGACGATAACAACGTAGATAATGACGATAATAACGACGACATTAACGACGATGATTATGACAAAATAACGACGATATTAACGACGATAATTATGAGGATAATAAGGACGATAACAACGATGATAATGACGATATTAACGACGATATTAACGACGATAATAACGACGTTAATAACGACGATAAAAAGAAGATAATGACAATAATAACGACGATATTATCGATGATATTTATGACGATAACAACGTAGATAATGACGATAATAACGACGATATTAACGACGATGATTATGACAAAATAACGACGATATTAACGACGATAATTATGAGGATGATAAGGACGATAACAACGATGATAATGACGATAATAACGACGACATTAACGACGATGATTGTGACAAAATAACGACGATATTAACGACGATAATTATGAGGATAATAAGGACGATAACAACGATGATAATGACGATATTAACGACGATAATAACGACGATAACAACGATGATAATGACGAAATAACGACGATAATAACGACGATAATTATGAGGATAATAACGACGATAACAACGATGACAATGACGATAATAACGACGATATTAACGACGATAATAACGACGTTAATAACGACGATAAAAAGAAGATAATGACAATAATAACGACGATATTATCGATGATATTTATGACGATAACAACGTAGATAATGACGATAATAACGACGACATTAACGACGATGATTATGACAAAATAACGACGATATTAACGACGATAATTATGAGGATAATAAGGACGATAACAACGATGATAATGACGATATTAACGACGATATTAACGACGATAATAACGACGTTAATAACGACGATAAAAAGAAGATAATGACAATAATAACGACGATATTATCGATGATATTTATGACGATAACAACGTAGATAATGACGATAATAACGACGACATTAACGACGATGATTATGACAAAATAACGACGATATTAACGACGATAATTATGAGGATGATAAGGACGATAACAAGGATGATAATGACGATATTAACGACGACATTAACGACGATGATTGTGACAAAATTACGACGATATTAACGACGATAATTATGAGGATAATAAGGACGATAACAACGATGATAATAACGATATTAACGACGATAATAACGACGATATTAACGACGATAATAACGACGTTAATAACGACGATAAAAAGAAGATAATGACAATAATAACGACGATATTATCGATGATATTTATGACGATAACAACGTAGATAATGACGATAATAACGACGACATTAACGACGATGATTATGACAAAATAACGACGATATTAACGACGATAATTATGAGGATAATAAGGACGATAACAACGATGATAATGACGATATTAACGACGATATTAACGACGATAATAAAGACAATAAAAAGAAGATAATGACAATAATAACGACGATATTAAAGATAATATTTATGTCGATAACAACGTAGATAATGACGATAATAACGACGACATTAACGACGATGATTATGACAAAATAACGACGATATTAACGACGATAATTATGAGGATGATAAGGACGATAACAACGATGATAATGACGATATTAACGACGATATTAACGACGATAATAACGACGTTAATAACGACGATAAAAAGAAGATAATGACAATAATAACGACGATATTATCGATGTTATTTATGACGATAACAACGTAGATAATGACGATAATAACGACGACATTAACGACGATGATTATGACAAAATAACGACGATATTAACGACGATAATTATGAGGATAATAAGGACGATAACAACGATGATAATGACGATATTAACGACGATATTAACGACGATAATAACGACGATATTAACGACGATAATAAAGACAATAAAAAGAAGATAATGACAATAATAACGGCGATATAAACGATAATATTTATGACGATAACAACGTAGATAATGACGATAATAACGACGACATTAACGACGATGATTATGACAAAATAACGACGCTATTATCGACGATAATTATGAGGATGATAAGGACGATATCAACGATGATAATGACGATAATAACGACGACATTAACGACGATGATTGTGACAAAATAACGACGATATTAACGACGATAATTATGAGGATAATAAGGACGATAACAACGATGATAATGACGATATTAACGACGATATTAACGACGATAATAACGACGTTAATAACGACGATAAAAAGAAGATAATGACAATAATAACGACGATATTATCGATGATATTTATGACGATAACAACGTAGATAATGACGATAATAACGACGACATTAACGACGATGATTATGACAAAATAACGACGATATTAACGACGATAATTATGAGGATAATAATGACGATAACAACGATGATAATGACGATATTAACGACGATATTAACGACGATAATAACGACGTTAATAACGACGATAAAAAGAAGATAATGACAATAATAACGACGATATTATCGATGATATTTATGACGATAACAACGTAGATAATGACGATAATAACGACGACATTAACGACGATGATTATGACAAAATAACGACGATATTAACGACGATAATTATGAGGATGATAAGGACGATAACAACGATGATAATGACGATATTAACGACGATATTAACGACGATAATAACGACGTTAATAACGACGATAAAAAGAAGATAATGACAATAATAACGACGATATTATCGATGATATTTATGACGATAACAACGTAGATAATGACGATAATAACGACGATATTAACGACGATGATTATGACAAAATAACGACGATATTAACGACGATAATTATGAGGATAATAAGGACGATAACAACGATGATAATGACGATATTAACGACGATAATAACGACGATAACAACGATGATAATGACGAAATAACGACGATAATAACGACGATAATTATGAGGATAATAACGACGATAACAACGATGACAATGACGATAATAACGACGATATTAACGACGATAATAACGACGTTAATAACGACGATAAAAAGAAGATAATGACAATAATAACGACGATATTATCGATGATATTTATGACGATAACAACGTAGATAATGACGATAATAACGACGACATTAACGACGATGATTATGACAAAATAACGACGATATTAACGACGATAATTATGAGGATAATAAGGACGATAACAACGATGATAATGACGATATTAACGACGATATTAACGACGATAATAACGACGTTAATAACGACGATAAAAAGAAGATAATGACAATAATAACGACGATATTATCGATGATATTTATGACGATAACAACGTAGATAATGACGATAATAACGACGACATTAACGACGATGATTATGACAAAATAACGACGATATTAACGACGATAATTATGAGGATGATAAGGACGATAACAAGGATGATAATGACGATATTAACGACGACATTAACGACGATGATTGTGACAAAATTACGACGATATTAACGACGATAATTATGAGGATAATAAGGACGATAACAACGATGATAATAACGATATTAACGACGATAATAACGACGATATTAACGACGATAATAACGACGTTAATAACGACGATAAAAAGAAGATAATGACAATAATAACGACGATATTATCGATGATATTTATGACGATAACAACGTAGATAATGACGATAATAACGACGACATTAACGACGATGATTATGACAAAATAACGACGATATTAACGACGATAATTATGAGGATAATAAGGACGATAACAACGATGATAATGACGATATTAACGACGATATTAACGACGATAATAACGACGTTAATAACGACGATAAAAAGAAGATAATGACAATAATAACGACGATATTATCGATGTTATTTATGACGATAACAACGTAGATAATGACGATAATAACGATGACATTAACGACGATGATTATGACAAAATAACGACGATATTAACGACGATAATTATGAGGATAATAAGGACGATAACAACGATGATAATGACGATATTAACGACGATATTAACGACGATAATAACGACGATATTAACGACGATAATAAAGACAATAAAAAGAAGATAATGACAATAATAACGGCGATATAAACGATAATATTTATGACGATAACAACGTAGATAATGACGATAATAACGACGACATTAACGACGATGATTATGACAAAATAACGACGATATTAACGACGATAATTATGAGGATGATAAGGACGATATCAACGATGATAATGACGATAATAACGACGACATTAACGACGATGATTGTGACAAAATAACGACGATATTAACGACGATAATTATGAGGATAATAAGGACGATAACAACGATGATAATGACGATATTAACGACGATATTAACGACGATAATAACGACGTTAATAACGACGATAAAAAGAAGATAATGACAATAATAACGACGATATTATCGATGATATTTATGACGATAACAACGTAGATAATGACGATAATAACGACGACATTAACGACGATGATTATGACAAAATAACGACGATATTAACGACGATAATTATGAGGATAATAATGACGATAACAACGATGATAATGACGATATTAACGACGATATTAACGACGATAATAACGACGTTAATAACGACGATAAAAAGAAGATAATGACAATAATAACGACGATATTATCGATGATATTTATGACGATAACAACGTAGATAATGACGATAATAACGACGACATTAACGACGATGATTATGACAAAATAACGACGATATTAACGACGATAATTATGAGGATAATAAGGACGATAACAACGATGATAATGACGATATTAACGACGATATTAACGACGATAATAACGACGTTAATAACGACGATAAAAAGAAGATAATGACAATAATAACGACGATATTATCGATGATATTTATGACGATAACAACGTAGATAATGACGATAATAACGACGATATTAACGACGATGATTATGACAAAATAACGACGATATTAACGACGATAATTATGAGGATAATAAGGACGATAACAACGATGATAATGACGATATTAACGACGATAATAACGACGATAACAACGATGATAATGACGAAATAACGACGATAATAACGACGATAATTATGAGGATAATAACGACGATAACAACGATGACAATGACGATAATAACGACGATATTAACGACGATAATAACGACGTTAATAACGACGATAAAAAGAAGATAATGACAATAATAACGACGATATTATCGATGATATTTATGACGATAACAACGTAGATAATGACGATAATAACGACGACATTAACGACGATGATTATGACAAAATAACGACGATATTAACGACGATAATTATGAGGATAATAAGGACGATAACAACGATGATAATGACGATATTAACGACGATATTAACGACGATAATAACGACGTTAATAACGACGATAAAAAGAAGATAATGACAATAATAACGACGATATTATCGATGATATTTATGACGATAACAACGTAGATAATGACGATAATAACGACGACATTAACGACGATGATTATGACAAAATAACGACGATATTAACGACGATAATTATGAGGATGATAAGGACGATAACAAGGATGATAATGACGATATTAACGACGACATTAACGACGATGATTGTGACAAAATTACGACGATATTAACGACGATAATTATGAGGATAATAAGGACGATAACAACGATGATAATAACGATATTAACGACGATAATAACGACGATATTAACGACGATAATAACGACGTTAATAACGACGATAAAAAGAAGATAATGACAATAATAACGACGATATTATCGATGATATTTATGACGATAACAACGTAGATAATGACGATAATAACGACGACATTAACGACGATGATTATGACAAAATAACGACGATATTAACGACGATAATTATGAGGATAATAAGGACGATAACAACGATGATAATGACGATATTAACGACGATATTAACGACGATAATAACGACGTTAATAACGACGATAAAAAGAAGATAATGACAATAATAACGACGATATTATCGATGTTATTTATGACGATAACAACGTAGATAATGACGATAATAACGACGACATTAACGACGATGATTATGACAAAATAACGACGATATTAACGACGATAATTATGAGGATAATAAGGACGATAACAACGATGATAATGACGATATTAACGACGATATTAACGACGATAATAACGACGATATTAACGACGATAATAAAGACAATAAAAAGAAGATAATGACAATAATAACGGCGATATAAACGATAATATTTATGACGATAACAACGTAGATAATGACGATAATAACGACGACATTAACGACGATGATTATGACAAAATAACGACGATATTAACGACGATAATTATGAGGATGATAAGGACGATATCAACGATGATAATGACGATAATAACGACGACATTAACGACGATGATTGTGACAAAATAACGACGATATTAACGACGATAATTATGAGGATAATAAGGACGATAACAACGATGATAATGACGATATTAACGACGATATTAACGACGATAATAACGACGTTAATAACGACGATAAAAAGAAGATAATGACAATAATAACGACGATATTATCGATGATATTTATGACGATAACAACGTAGATAATGACGATAATAACGACGACATTAACGACGATGATTATGACAAAATAACGACGATATTAACGACGATAATTATGAGGATAATAAGGACGATAACAACGATGATAATGACGATAATAACGACGACATTAACGACGATGATTGTGACAAAATAACGACGATATTAACGACGATAATTATGAGGATAATAAGGACGATAACAACGATGATAATGACGATATTAACGACGATAATAACGACGATAACAACGATGATAATGACGAAATAACGACGATAATAACGACGATAATTATGAGGATAATAACGACGATAACAACGATGACAATGACGATAATAACGACGATATTAACGACGATAATAACGACGTTAATAACGACGATAAAAAGAAGATAATGACAATAATAACGACGATATTATCGATGATATTTATGACGATAACAACGTAGATAATGACGATAATAACGACGATATTAACGACGATGATTATGACAAAATAACGACGATATTAACGACGATAATTATGAGGATGATAAGGACGATAACAACGATGATAATGACGATATTAACGACGATAATAACGACGATAACAACGATGATAATGACGAAATAACGACGATAATAACGACGATAATTATGAGGATAATAACGACGATAACAACGATGACAATGACGATAATAACGACGATATTAACGACGATAATAACGACGTTAATAACGACGATAAAAAGAAGATAATGACAATAATAACGACGATATTATCGATGATATTTATGACGATAACAACGTAGATAATGACGATAATAACGACGACATTAACGACGATGATTATGACAAAATAACGACGATATTAACGACGATAATTATGAGGATAATAAGGACGATAACAACGATGATAATGACGATATTAACGACGATATTAACGACGATAATAACGACGTTAATAACGACGATAAAAAGAAGATAATGACAATAATAACGACGATATTATCGATGATATTTATGACGATAACAACGTAGATAATGACGATAATAACGACGACATTAACGACGATGATTATGACAAAATAACGACGATATTAACGACGATAATTATGAGGATGATAAGGACGATAACAAGGATGATAATGACGATATTAACGACGACATTAACGACGATGATTGTGACAAAATTACGACGATATTAACGACGATAATTATGAGGATAATAAGGACGATAACAACGATGATAATAACGATATTAACGACGATAATAACGACGATATTAACGACGATAATAACGACGTTAATAACGACGATAAAAAGAAGATAATGACAATAATAACGACGATATTATCGATGATATTTATGACGATAACAACGTAGATAATGACGATAATAACGACGACATTAACGACGATGATTATGACAAAATAACGACGATATTAACGACGATAATTATGAGGATAATAAGGACGATAACAACGATGATAATGACGATATTAACGACGATATTAACGACGATAATAACGACGTTAATAACGACGATAAAAAGAAGATAATGACAATAATAACGACGATATTATCGATGTTATTTATGACGATAACAACGTAGATAATGACGATAATAACGACGACATTAACGACGATGATTATGACAAAATAACGACGATATTAACGACGATAATTATGAGGATAATAAGGACGATAACAACGATGATAATGACGATATTAACGACGATATTAACGACGATAATAACGACGATATTAACGACGATAATAAAGACAATAAAAAGAAGATAATGACAATAATAACGGCGATATAAACGATAATATTTATGACGATAACAACGTAGATAATGACGATAATAACGACGACATTAACGACGATGATTATGACAAAATAACGACGATATTAACGACGATAATTATGAGGATGATAAGGACGATATCAACGATGATAATGACGATAATAACGACGACATTAACGACGATGATTGTGACAAAATAACGACGATATTAACGACGATAATTATGAGGATAATAAGGACGATAACAACGATGATAATGACGATATTAACGACGATATTAACGACGATAATAACGACGTTAATAACGACGATAAAAAGAAGATAATGACAATAATAACGACGATATTATCGATGATATTTATGACGATAACAACGTAGATAATGACGATAATAACGACGACATTAACGACGATGATTATGACAAAATAACGACGATATTAACGACGATAATTATGAGGATAATAAGGACGATAACAACGATGATAATGACGATATTAACGACGATATTAACGACGATAATAACGACGTTAATAACGACGATAAAAAGAAGATAATGACAATAATAACGACGATATTATCGATGATATTTATGACGATAACAACGTAGATAATGACGATAATAACGACGATATTAACGACGATGATTATGACAAAATAACGACGATATTAACGACGATAATTATGAGGATGATAAGGACGATAACAACGATGATAATGACGATAATAACGACGACATTAACGACGATGATTGTGACAAAATAACGACGATATTAACGACGATAATTATGAGGATAATAAGGACGATAACAACGATGATAATGACGATATTAACGACGATAATAACGACGATAACAACGATGATAATGACGAAATAACGACGATAATAACGACGATAATTATGAGGATAATAACGACGATAACAACGATGACAATGACGATAATAACGACGATATTAACGACGATAATAACGACGTTAATAACGACGATAAAAAGAAGATAATGACAATAATAACGACGATATTATCGATGATATTTATGACGATAACAACGTAGATAATGACGATAATAACGACGACATTAACGACGATGATTATGACAAAATAACGACGATATTAACGACGATTATTATGAGGATAATAAGGACGATAACAACGATGATAATGACGATATTAACGACGATATAAACGACGATAATAACGACGTTAATAACGACGATAAAAAGAAGATAATGACAATAATAACGACGATATTATCGATGATATTTACGACGATAACAACGTAGATAATGACGATAATAACGACGACATTAACGACGATGATTATGACAAAATAACGACGATATTAACGACGATAATTATGAGGATAATAACGACGATAACAACGATGACAATGACGATAATAACGACGATATTAACGACGATAATAACGACGTTAATAACGACGATAAAAAGAAGATAATGACAATAATAACGACGATATTATCGATGATATTTATGACGATAACAACGTAGATAATGACGATAATAACGACGACATTAACGACGATGATTATGACAAAATAACGACGATATTAACGACGATAATTATGAGGATAATAAGGACGATAACAACGATGATAATGACGATATTAACGACGATATTAACGACGATAATAACGACGTTAATAACGACGATAAAAAGAAGATAATGACAATAATAACGACGATATTATCGATGATATTTATGACGATAACAACGTAGATAATGACGATAATAACGACGACATTAACGACGATGATTATGACAAAATAACGACGATATTAACGACGATAATTATGAGGATGATAAGGACGATAACAAGGATGATAATGACGATATTAACGACGACATTAACGACGATGATTGTGACAAAATTACGACGATATTAACGACGATAATTATGAGGATAATAAGGACGATAACAACGATGATAATAACGATATTAACGACGATAATAACGACGATATTAACGACGATAATAACGACGTTAATAACGACGATAAAAAGAAGATAATGACAATAATAACGACGATATTATCGATGATATTTATGACGATAACAACGTAGATAATGACGATAATAACGACGACATTAACGACGATGATTATGACAAAATAACGACGATATTAACGACGATAATTATGAGGATAATAAGGACGATAACAACGATGATAATGACGATATTAACGACGATATTAACGACGATGATTGTGACAAAATAACGACGATATTAACGACGATAATTATGAGGATAATAAGGACGATAACAACGATGATAATGACGATATTAACGACGATATTAACGACGATAATAACGACGTTAATAACGACGATAAAAAGAAGATAATGACAATAATAACGACGATATTATCGATGATATTTATGACGATAACAACGTAGATAATGACGATAATAACGACGACATTAACGACGATGATTATGACAAAATAACGACGATATTAACGACGATAATTATGAGGATAATAAGGACGATAACAACGATGATAATGACGATAATAACGACGACATTAACGACGATGATTGTGACAAAATAACGACGATATTAACGACGATAATTATGAGGATAATAAGGACGATAACAACGATGATAATGACGATATTAACGACGATAATAACGACGATAACAACGATGATAATGACGAAATAACGACGATAATAACGACGATAATTATGAGGATAATAACGACGATAACAACGATGATAATGACGATATTAACGACGATATAAACGACGATAATAACGACGTTAATAACGACGATAAAAAGAAGATAATGACAATAATAACGACGATATTATCGATGATATTTATGACGATAACAACGTAGATAATGACGATAATAACGACGACATTAACGACGATGATTATGACAAAATAACGACGATATTAACGACGATAATTATGAGGATGATAAGGACGATAACAAGGATGATAATGACGATATTAACGACGACATTAACGACGATGATTGTGACAAAATTACGACGATATTAACGACGATAATTATGAGGATAATAAGGACGATAACAACGATGATAATAACGATATTAACGACGATAATAACGACGATATTAACGACGATAATAACGACGTTAATATCGACGATAAAAAGAAGATAATGACAATAATAACGACGATATTATCGATGATATTTATGACGATAACAACGTAGATAATGACGATAATAACGACGACATTAACGACGATGATTATGACAAAATAACGACGATATTAACGACGATAATTATGAGGATAATAAGGACGATAACAACGATGATAATGACGATATTAACGACGATATTAACGACGATAATAAAGACAATAAAAAGAAGATAATGACAATAATAACGACGATATTATCGATGATATTTATGACGATAACAACGTAGATAATGACGATAATAACGACGACATTAACGACGATGATTATGACAAAATAACGACGATATTAACGACGATAATTATGAGGATAATAAGGACGATAACAACGATGATAATGACGATATTAACGACGATATTAACGACGATAATAACGACGTTAATAACGACGATAAAAAGAAGATAATGACAATAATAACGACGATATTATCGATGTTATTTATGACGATAACAACGTAGATAATGACGATAATAACGACGACATTAACGACGATGATTATGACAAAATAACGACGATATTAACGACGATAATTATGAGGATAATAAGGACGATAACAACGATGATAATGACGATATTAACGACGATATTAACGACGATAATAACGACGATATTAACGACGATAATAAAGACAATAAAAAGAAGATAATGACAATAATAACGGCGATATAAACGATAATATTTATGACGATAACAACGTAGATAATGACGATAATAACGACGACATTAACGACGATGATTATGACAAAATAACGACGATATTAACGACGATAATTATGAGGATGATAAGGACGATATCAACGATGATAATGACGATAATAACGACGACATTAACGACGATGATTGTGACAAAATAACGACGATATTAACGACGATAATTATGAGGATAATAAGGACGATAACAACGATGATAATGACGATATTAACGACGATATTAACGACGATAATAACGACGTTAATAACGACGATAAAAAGAAGATAATGACAATAATAACGACGATATTATCGATGATATTTATGACGATAACAACGTAGATAATGACGATAATAACGACGACATTAACGACGATGATTATGACAAAATAACGACGATATTAACGACGATAATTATGAGGATAATAAGGACGATAACAACGATGATAATGACGATAATAACGACGACATTAACGACGATGATTGTGACAAAATAACGACGATATTAACGACGATAATTATGAGGATAATAAGGACGATAACAACGATGATAATGACGATATTAACGACGATAATAACGACGATAACAACGATGATAATGACGAAATAACGACGATAATAACGACGATAATTATGAGGATAATAACGACGATAACAACGATGACAATGACGATAATAACGACGATATTAACGACGATAATAACGACGTTAATAACGACGATAAAAAGAAGATAATGACAATAATAACGACGATATTATCGATGATATTTATGACGATAACAACGTAGATAATGACGATAATAACGACGATATTAACGACGATGATTATGACAAAATAACGACGATATTAACGACGATAATTATGAGGATGATAAGGACGATAACAACGATGATAATGACGATAATAACGACGACATTAACGACGATGATTGTGACAAAATAACGACGATATTAACGACGATAATTATGAGGATAATAAGGACGATAACAACGATGATAATGACGATATTAACGACGATAATAACGACGATAACAACGATGATAATGACGAAATAACGACGATAATAACGACGATAATTATGAGGATAATAACGACGATAACAACGATGACAATGACGATAATAACGACGATATTAACGACGATAATAACGACGTTAATAACGACGATAAAAAGAAGATAATGACAATAATAACGACGATATTATCGATGATATTTATGACGATAACAACGTAGATAATGACGATAATAACGACGACATTAACGACGATGATTATGACAAAATAACGACGATATTAACGACGATAATTATGAGGATAATAAGGACGATAACAACGATGATAATGACGATATTAACGACGATATAAACGACGATAATAACGACGTTAATAACGACGATAAAAAGAAGATAATGACAATAATAACGACGATATTATCGATGATATTTATGACGATAACAACGTAGATAATGACGATAATAACGACGACATTAACGACGATGATTATGACAAAATAACGACGATATTAACGACGATAATTATGAGGATGATAAGGACGATAACAAGGATGATAATGACGATATTAACGACGACATTAACGACGATGATTGTGACAAAATTACGACGATATTAACGACGATAATTATGAGGATAATAAGGACGATAACAACGATGATAATAACGATATTAACGACGATAATAACGACGATATTAACGACGATAATAACGACGTTAATATCGACGATAAAAAGAAGATAATGACAATAATAACGACGATATTATCGATGATATTTATGACGATAACAACGTAGATAATGACGATAATAACGACGACATTAACGACGATGATTATGACAAAATAACGACGATATTAACGACGATAATTATGAGGATAATAAGGACGATAACAACGATGATAATGACGATATTAACGACGATATTAACGACGATAATAAAGACAATAAAAAGAAGATAATGACAATAATAACGACGATATTAAAGATAATATTTATGTCGATAACAACGTAGATAATGACGATAATAACGACGACATTAACGACGATGATTATGACAAAATAACGACGATATTAACGACGATTATTATGAGGATAATAAGGACGATAACAACGATGATAATGACGATATTAACGACGATATAAACGACGATAATAACGACGTTAATAACGACGATAAAAAGAAGATAATGACAATAATAACGACGATATTATCGATGATATTTATGACGATAACAACGTAGATAATGACGATAATAACGACGACATTAACGACGATGATTATGACAAAATAACGACGATATTAACGACGATAATTATGAGGATAATAACGACGATAACAACGATGACAATGACGATAATAACGACGATATTAACGACGATAATAACGACGTTAATAACGACGATAAAAAGAAGATAATGACAATAATAACGACGATATTATCGATGATATTTATGACGATAACAACGTAGATAATGACGATAATAACGACGACATTAACGACGATGATTATGACAAAATAACGACGATATTAACGACGATAATTATGAGGATAATAAGGACGATAACAACGATGATAATGACGATATTAACGACGATATTAACGACGATAATAACGACGTTAATAACGACGATAAAAAGAAGATAATGACAATAATAACGACGATATTATCGATGATATTTATGACGATAACAACGTAGATAATGACGATAATAACGACGACATTAACGACGATGATTATGACAAAATAACGACGATATTAACGACGATAATTATGAGGATGATAAGGACGATAACAAGGATGATAATGACGATATTAACGACGACATTAACGACGATGATTGTGACAAAATTACGACGATATTAACGACGATAATTATGAGGATAATAAGGACGATAACAACGATGATAATGACGATATTAACGACGATAATAACGACGATAACAACGATGATAATGACGAAATAACGACGATAATAACGACGATAATTATGAGGATAATAACGACGATAACAACGATGACAATGACGATAATAACGACGATATTAACGACGATAATAACGACGTTAATAACGACGATAAAAAGAAGATAATGACAATAATAACGACGATATTATCGATGATATTTATGACGATAACAACGTAGATAATGACGATAATAACGACGATATTAACGACGATGATTATGACAAAATAACGACGATATTAACGACGATAATTATGAGGATGATAAGGACGATAACAACGATGATAATGACGATAATAACGACGACATTAACGACGATGATTGTGACAAAATAACGACGATATTAACGACGATAATTATGAGGATAATAAGGACGATAACAACGATGATAATGACGATATTAACGACGATAATAACGACGATAACAACGATGATAATGACGAAATAACGACGATAATAACGACGATAATTATGAGGATAATAACGACGATAACAACGATGACAATGACGATAATAACGACGATATTAACGACGATAATAACGACGTTAATAACGACGATAAAAAGAAGATAATGACAATAATAACGACGATATTATCGATGATATTTATGACGATAACAACGTAGATAATGACGATAATAACGACGACATTAACGACGATGATTATGACAAAATAACGACGATATTAACGACGATAATTATGAGGATAATAAGGACGATAACAACGATGATAATGACGATATTAACGACGATATAAACGACGATAATAACGACGTTAATAACGACGATAAAAAGAAGATAATGACAATAATAACGACGATATTATCGATGATATTTATGACGATAACAACGTAGATAATGACGATAATAACGACGACATTAACGACGATGATTATGACAAAATAACGACGATATTAACGACGATAATTATGAGGATAATAACGACGATAACAACGATGACAATGACGATAATAACGACGATATTAACGACGATAATAACGACGTTAATAACGACGATAAAAAGAAGATAATGACAATAATAACGACGATATTATCGATGATATTTATGACGATAACAACGTAGATAATGACGATAATAACGACGACATTAACGACGATGATTATGACAAAATAACGACGATATTAACGACGATAATTATGAGGATAATAAGGACGATAACAACGATGATAATGACGATATTAACGACGATATTAACGACGATAATAACGACGTTAATAACGACGATAAAAAGAAGATAATGACAATAATAACGACGATATTATCGATGATATTTATGACGATAACAACGTAGATAATGACGATAATAACGACGACATTAACGACGATGATTATGACAAAATAACGACGATATTAACGACGATAATTATGAGGATGATAAGGACGATAACAAGGATGATAATGACGATATTAACGACGACATTAACGACGATGATTGTGACAAAATTACGACGATATTAACGACGATAATTATGAGGATAATAAGGACGATAACAACGATGATAATAACGATATTAACGACGATAATAACGACGATATTAACGACGATAATAACGACGTTAATAACGACGATAAAAAGAAGATAATGACAATAATAACGACGATATTATCGATGATATTTATGACGATAACAACGTAGATAATGACGATAATAACGACGACATTAACGACGATGATTATGACAAAATAACGACGATATTAACGACGATAATTATGAGGATAATAAGGACGATAACAACGATGATAATGACGATATTAACGACGATATTAACGACGATAATAACGACGTTAATAACGACGATAAAAAGAAGATAATGACAATAATAACGACGATATTATCGATGTTATTTATGACGATAACAACGTAGATAATGACGATAATAACGACGACATTAACGACGATGATTATGACAAAATAACGACGATATTAACGACGATAATTATGAGGATAATAAGGACGATAACAACGATGATAATGACGATATTAACGACGATATTAACGACGATAATAACGACGATATTAACGACGATAATAAAGACAATAAAAAGAAGATAATGACAATAATAACGGCGATATAAACGATAATATTTATGACGATAACAACGTAGATAATGACGATAATAACGACGACATTAACGACGATGATTATGACAAAATAACGACGATATTAACGACGATAATTATGAGGATGATAAGGACGATATCAACGATGATAATGACGATAATAACGACGACATTAACGACGATGATTGTGACAAAATAACGACGATATTAACGACGATAATTATGAGGATAATAAGGACGATAACAACGATGATAATGACGATATTAACGACGATATTAACGACGATAATAACGACGTTAATAACGACGATAAAAAGAAGATAATGACAATAATAACGACGATATTATCGATGATATTTATGACGATAACAACGTAGATAATGACGATAATAACGACGACATTAACGACGATGATTATGACAAAATAACGACGATATTAACGACGATAATTATGAGGATAATAAGGACGATAACAACGATGATAATGACGATAATAACGACGACATTAACGACGATGATTGTGACAAAATAACGACGATATTAACGACGATAATTATGAGGATAATAAGGACGATAACAACGATGATAATGACGATATTAACGACGATAATAACGACGATAACAACGATGATAATGACGAAATAACGACGATAATAACGACGATAATTATGAGGATAATAACGACGATAACAACGATGACAATGACGATAATAACGACGATATTAACGACGATAATAACGACGTTAATAACGACGATAAAAAGAAGATAATGACAATAATAACGACGATATTATCGATGATATTTATGACGATAACAACGTAGATAATGACGATAATAACGACGATATTAACGACGATGATTATGACAAAATAACGACGATATTAACGACGATAATTATGAGGATGATAAGGACGATAACAACGATGATAATGACGATAATAACGACGACATTAACGACGATGATTGTGACAAAATAACGACGATATTAACGACGATAATTATGAGGATAATAAGGACGATAACAACGATGATAATGACGATATTAACGACGATAATAACGACGATAACAACGATGATAATGACGAAATAACGACGATAATAACGACGATAATTATGAGGATAATAACGACGATAACAACGATGACAATGACGATAATAACGACGATATTAACGACGATAATAACGACGTTAATAACGACGATAAAAAGAAGATAATGACAATAATAACGACGATATTATCGATGATATTTATGACGATAACAACGTAGATAATGACGATAATAACGACGACATTAACGACGATGATTATGACAAAATAACGACGATATTAACGACGATAATTATGAGGATAATAAGGACGATAACAACGATGATAATGACGATATTAACGACGATATAAACGACGATAATAACGACGTTAATAACGACGATAAAAAGAAGATAATGACAATAATAACGACGATATTATCGATGATATTTATGACGATAACAACGTAGATAATGACGATAATAACGACGACATTAACGACGATGATTATGACAAAATAACGACGATATTAACGACGATAATTATGAGGATGATAAGGACGATAACAAGGATGATAATGACGATATTAACGACGACATTAACGACGATGATTGTGACAAAATTACGACGATATTAACGACGATAATTATGAGGATAATAAGGACGATAACAACGATGATAATAACGATATTAACGACGATAATAACGACGATATTAACGACGATAATAACGACGTTAATATCGACGATAAAAAGAAGATAATGACAATAATAACGACGATATTATCGATGATATTTATGACGATAACAACGTAGATAATGACGATAATAACGACGACATTAACGACGATGATTATGACAAAATAACGACGATATTAACGACGATAATTATGAGGATAATAAGGACGATAACAACGATGATAATGACGATATTAACGACGATATTAACGACGATAATAAAGACAATAAAAAGAAGATAATGACAATAATAACGACGATATTAAAGATAATATTTATGTCGATAACAACGTAGATAATGACGATAATAACGACGACATTAACGACGATGATTATGACAAAATAACGACGATATTAACGACGATTATTATGAGGATAATAAGGACGATAACAACGATGATAATGACGATATTAACGACGATATAAACGACGATAATAACGACGTTAATAACGACGATAAAAAGAAGATAATGACAATAATAACGACGATATTATCGATGATATTTATGACGATAACAACGTAGATAATGACGATAATAACGACGACATTAACGACGATGATTATGACAAAATAACGACGATATTAACGACGATAATTATGAGGATAATAACGACGATAACAACGATGACAATGACGATAATAACGACGATATTAACGACGATAATAACGACGTTAATAACGACGATAAAAAGAAGATAATGACAATAATGACGACGATATTATCGATGATATTTATGACGATAACAACGTAGATAATGACGATAATAACGACGACATTAACGACGATGATTATGACAAAATAACGACGATATTAACGACGATAATTATGAGGATAATAAGGACGATAACAACGATGATAATGACGATATTAACGACGATATTAACGACGATAATAACGACGTTAATAACGACGATAAAAAGAAGATAATGACAATAATAACGACGATATTATCGATGATATTTATGACGATAACAACGTAGATAATGACGATAATAACGACGACATTAACGACGATGATTATGACAAAATAACGACGATATTAACGACGATAATTATGAGGATGATAAGGACGATAACAAGGATGATAATGACGATATTAACGACGACATTAACGACGATGATTGTGACAAAATTACGACGATATTAACGACGATAATTATGAGGATAATAAGGACGATAACAACGATGATAATAACGATATTAACGACGATAATAACGACGATATTAACGACGATAATAACGACGTTAATAACGACGATAAAAAGAAGATAATGACAATAATAACGACGATATTATCGATGATATTTATGACGATAACAACGTAGATAATGACGATAATAACGACGACATTAACGACGATGATTATGACAAAATAACGACGATATTAACGACGATAATTATGAGGATAATAAGGACGATAACAACGATGATAATGACGATATTAACGACGATATTAACGACGATAATAACGACGTTAATAACGACGATAAAAAGAAGATAATGACAATAATAACGACGATATTATCGATGTTATTTATGACGATAACAACGTAGATAATGACGATAATAACGACGACATTAACGACGATGATTATGACAAAATAACGACGATATTAACGACGATAATTATGAGGATGATAAGGACGATATCAACGATGATAATGACGATAATAACGACGACATTAACGACGATGATTGTGACAAAATAACGACGATATTAACGACGATAATTATGAGGATAATAAGGACGATAACAACGATGATAATGACGATATTAACGACGATATTAACGACGATAATAACGACGTTAATAACGACGATAAAAAGAAGATAATGACAATAATAACGACGATATTATCGATGATATTTATGACGATAACAACGTAGATAATGACGATAATAACGACGACATTAACGACGATGATTATGACAAAATAACGACGATATTAACGACGATAATTATGAGGATAATAAGGACGATAACAACGATGATAATGACGATAATAACGACGACATTAACGACGATGATTGTGACAAAATAACGACGATATTAACGACGATAATTATGAGGATAATAAGGACGATAACAACGATGATAATGACGATATTAACGACGATAATAACGACGATAACAACGATGATAATGACGAAATAACGACGATAATAACGACGATAATTATGAGGATAATAACGACGATAACAACGATGACAATGACGATAATAACGACGATATTAACGACGATAATAACGACGTTAATAACGACGATAAAAAGAAGATAATGACAATAATAACGACGATATTATCGATGATATTTATGACGATAACAACGTAGATAATGACGATAATAACGACGATATTAACGACGATGATTATGACAAAATAACGACGATATTAACGACGATAATTATGAGGATGATAAGGACGATAACAACGATGATAATGACGATAATAACGACGACATTAACGACGATGATTGTGACAAAATAACGACGATATTAACGACGATAATTATGAGGATAATAAGGACGATAACAACGATGATAATGACGATATTAACGACGATAATAACGACGATAACAACGATGATAATGACGAAATAACGACGATAATAACGACGATAATTATGAGGATAATAACGACGATAACAACGATGACAATGACGATAATAACGACGATATTAACGACGATAATAACGACGTTAATAACGACGATAAAAAGAAGATAATGACAATAATAACGACGATATTATCGATGATATTTATGACGATAACAACGTAGATAATGACGATAATAACGACGACATTAACGACGATGATTATGACAAAATAACGACGATATTAACGACGATAATTATGAGGATAATAAGGACGATAACAACGATGATAATGACGATATTAACGACGATATAAACGACGATAATAACGACGTTAATAACGACGATAAAAAGAAGATAATGACAATAATAACGACGATATTATCGATGATATTTATGACGATAACAACGTAGATAATGACGATAATAACGACGACATTAACGACGATGATTATGACAAAATAACGACGATATTAACGACGATAATTATGAGGATGATAAGGACGATAACAAGGATGATAATGACGATATTAACGACGACATTAACGACGATGATTGTGACAAAATTACGACGATATTAACGACGATAATTATGAGGATAATAAGGACGATAACAACGATGATAATAACGATATTAACGACGATAATAACGACGATATTAACGACGATAATAACGACGTTAATATCGACGATAAAAAGAAGATAATGACAATAATAACGACGATATTATCGATGATATTTATGACGATAACAACGTAGATAATGACGATAATAACGACGACATTAACGACGATGATTATGACAAAATAACGACGATATTAACGACGATAATTATGAGGATAATAAGGACGATAACAACGATGATAATGACGATATTAACGACGATATTAACGACGATATTAACGACGATAATAAAGACAATAAAAAGAAGATAATGACAATAATAACGACGATATTATCGATGATATTTATGACAATAACAACGTAGATAATGACGATAATAACGACGACATTAACTACGATGATTATGACAAAATAACGACGATATTAACGACGATAATTATGAGGATGATAAGGACGATAACAATGATGATAATGACGATATTAACGACGATATTAACGACGATAATAACGACGTTAATAACGACGATAAAAAGAAGATAATGACAATAATAACGACGATATTATCGATGATATTTATGACGATAACAACGTAGATAATGACGATAATAACGACGACATTAACGACGATGATTATGACAAAATAACGACGATATTAACGACGATAATTATGAGGATGATAAGGACGATAACAAGGATGATAATGACGATATTAACGACGATATTAACGACGATAATAACGACGTTAATAACGACGATAAAAAGAAGATAATGACAATAATAACGACGATATTGTCGATGTTATTTATGACGATAACAACGTAGATAATGACGATAATAACGACGACGATTATGACAAAATAACGACGATATTAACGACGATATTTATGAGGATAATAAGGACGATAACAACGATGATAATGACGATATTAACGACGATATTAACGACGATAATAACGACGTTAATAACGACGATAAAAAGAAGATAATGACAATAATAACGACGATATTATCGATGATATTTATGACGATAACAACGTAGATAATGACGATAATAACGACGACATTAACGACGATGATTATGACAAAATAACGACGATATTAACGACGATAATTATGAGGATAATAAGGACGATAACAACGATGATAATGACGATTTTAACGACGATATTAACGACGATAATAACGACGATATTAACGACGATAATAAAGACAATAAAAAGAAGATAATGACAATAATAACGACGATATTAACGATAATATTTATGACGATAACAACGTAGATAATGACGATAATAACGACGACATTAACGACGATGATTATGACAAAATAACGACGATATTAACGACGATAATTATGAGGATGATAAGGACGATAACAACGATGATAATGACGATAATAACGACGACATTAACGACGATGATTGTGACAAAATAACGACGATATTAACGACGATAATTATGAGGATAATAAGGACGATAACAACGATGATAATGACGATATTAACGACGATATTAACGACGATAATAAAGACAATAAAAAGAAGATAATGACAATAATAACGACGATATTAAAGATAATATTTATGTCGATAACAACGTAGATAATGACGATAATAACGACGACATTAACGACGATGATTATGACAAAATAACGACGATATTAACGACGATAATTATGAGGATGATAAGGACGATAACAACGATGATAATGACGATATTAACGACGATATTAACGACGATAATAACGACGTTAATAACGACGATAAAAAGAAGATAATGACAATAATAACGACTATATTATCGATGTTATTTATGACGATAACAACGTAGATAATGACGATAATAACGACGACATTAACGACGACGATTATGACAAAATAACGACGATATTAACGACGATAATTATGAGGATGATAAGGACGATAACAACGATGATAATGACTATAATAACGACGACATTAGCGACGATGTTTATGACAAAATAACGACGATAATTATGAGGATAATAAGGACGATAACAACGATGATAATGACGATATTAACGACGATATTAACGACGATAATAACGACTTTAATAACGACGATAAAAAGAAGATAATGACAATAATAACGACGATATTATCGATGATATTTATGACGATAACAACGTAGATAATGACGATAATAACGACGACATTAACGACGATGATTATGACAAAATAACGACGATATTAACGACGATAATTATGAGGATAATAAGGACGATAACAACGATGATAATGACGATTTTAACGACGATATTAACGACGATAATAACGACGTTAATAACGACGATAATAAGAAGATAATGACAATAATAACGACGATATTATCGATGTTATTTATGACGATAACAACGTAGATAATGACGATAATAACGACGACATTAACGACGACGATTATGACAAAATAACGACGATATTAACGACGATAATTATGAGGATGATAAGGACGATAACAACGATGATAATGACGATAATAACGACGACATTAACGACGATGATTGTGACAAAATAACGACGATATTAACGACGATAATTATGAGGATAATAAGGACGATAACAACGATGATAATGACGATATTAACGACGATAATAACGACGATATTAACGACGTTAATAACGACGATAAAAAGAAGATAATGACAATAATAACGACGATATTATCGATGATATTTATGACGATAACAACGTAGATAATGACGATAATAACGACGACATTAACGACGATGATTATGACAAAATAACGACGATATTAACGACGATAATTATGAGGATAATAAGGACGATAACAACGATGATAATGACGATATTAACGACGATATTAACGACGATAATAAAGACAATAAAAAGAAGATAATGACAATAATAACGACGATATTAAAGATAATATTTATGTCGATAACAACGTAGATAATGACGATAATAACGACGACATTAACGACGATGATTATGACAAAATAACGACGATATTAACGACGATAATTATGAGGATGATAAGGACGATAACAACGATGATAATGACGATATTAACGACGACATTAGCGACGATGTTTATGACAAAATAACGACGATAATTATGAGGATAATAAGGACGATAACAACGATGATAATGACGATATTAACGACGATAATAACGACGATAACAACGATGATAATGACGAAATAACGACGATAATAACGACAATAATTATGAGGATAATAACGACGATAACAACGATGACAATGACGATAATAACGACGATATTAACGACGATAATTATGCGGATAATAACGACGATAATAACGATGATAATAACGATAATAACGACGATATTAACGACGATAATTATGAGGATAATAAGGACGATAACAACGATGATAATGACGATATTAACAACGATATTAACGACGATAATAACGACGATATTAACGACGATAATAAAGACAATAAAAAGAAGATAATGACAATAATAACGACGATATTATCGATGATATTTATGACAATAACAACGTAGATAATGACGATAATAACGACGACATTAACGACGATGATTATGACAAAATAACGACGATATTAACGACGATAATTATGAGGATGATAAGGACGATAACAATGATGATAATGACGATATTAACGACGATATTAACGACGATAATAACGACGTTAATAACGACGATAAAAAGAAGATAATGACAATAATAACGACGATATTATCGATGATATTTATGACGATAACAACGTAGATAATGACGATAATAACGACGACATTAACGACGATGATTATGACAAAATAACGACGATATTAACGACGATAATTATGAGGATGATAAGGACGATAACAAGGATGATAATGACGATATTAACGACGATATTAACGACGATAATAACGACGTTAATAACGACGATAAAAAGAAGATAATGACAATAATAACGACGATATTATCGATGTTATTTATGACGATAACAACGTAGATAATGACGATAATAACGACGACGATTATGACAAAATAACGACGATATTAACGACGATATTTATGAGGATAATAAGGACGATAACAACGATGATAATGACGATATTAACGACGATATTAACGACGATATTAACGACGATAATAAAGACAATAAATATGAAGATAATGACAATAATAACGACGATATTAAAGATAATATTTATGACGATAACAACGTAGATAATGACGATAATAACGACGACATTAATGACGATGGTTATGACAAAATAACGACGATATTAACGACGATAATTATGAGGATGATAAGGACGATAACAACGATGATAATGACGATAATAACGACGACATTAGCGACGATGTTTATGACAAAATAACGACGATAATTATGAGGATAATAAGGACGATAACAACGATGATAATGACGATATTAACGACGATATTAACGACGATAATAACGACGTTAATAACGACGATAAAAAGAAGATAATGACAATAATAACGACGATATTATCGATGATATTTATGACGATAACAACGTAGATAATGACGATAATAACGACGACATTAACGACGATGATTATGACAAAATAACGACGATATTAACGACGATAATTATGAGGATAATAAGGACGATAACAACGATGATAATGACGATTTTAACGACGATATTAACGACGATAATAACGACGATATTAACGACGATAATAAAGACAATAAAAAGAAGATAATGACAATAATAACGACGATATTAACGATAATATTTATGACGATAACAACGTAGATAATGACGATAATAACGACGACATTAACGACGATGATTATGACAAAATAACGACGATATTAACGACGATAATTATGAGGATGATAAGGACGATAACAACGATGATAATGACGATAATAACGACGACATTAACGACGATGATTGTGACAAAATAACGACGATATTAACGACGATAATTATGAGGATAATAAGGACGATAACAACGATGATAATGACGATATTAACGACGATATTAACGACGATAATAAAGACAATAAAAAGAAGATAATGACAATAATAACGACGATATTAAAGATAATATTTATGTCGATAACAACGTAGATAATGACGATAATAACGACGACATTAACGACGATGATTATGACAAAATAACGACGATATTAACGACGATAATTATGAGGATGATAAGGACGATAACAAGGATGATAATGACGATATTAACGACGATATTAACGACGATAATAACGACGTTAATAACGACGATAAAAAGAAGATAATGACAATAATAACGACGATATTATCGATGTTATTTATGACGATAACAACGTAGATAATGACGATAATAACGACGACATTAACGACGACGATTATGACAAAATAACGACGATATTAACGACGATAATTATGAGGATGATAAGGACGATAACAACGATGATAATGACGATAATAACGACGACATTAACGACGATGATTGTGACAAAATAACGACGATATTAACGACGATAATTATGAGGATAATAAGGACGATAACAACGATGATAATGACGATATTAACGACGATAATAACGACGATATTAACGACGATAATAACGACGTTAATAACGACGATAAAAAGAAGATAATGACAATAATAACGACGATATTATCGATGATATTTATGACGATAACAACGTAGATAATGACGATAATAACGACGACATTAACGACGATGATTATGACAAAATAACGACGATATTAACGACGATAATTATGAGGATAATAAGGACGATAACAACGATGATAATGACGATATTAACGACGATATTAACGACGATAATAAAGACAATAAAAAGAAGATAATGACAATAATAACGACGATATTAAAGATAATATTTATGTCGATAACAACGTAGATAATGACGATAATAACGACGACATTAACGACGATGATTATGACAAAATAACGACGATATTAACGACGATAATTATGAGGATGATAAGGACGATAACAACGATGATAATGACGATATTAACGACGATAATAACGACGATAACAACGATGATAATGACGATATTAACGACGATAATAACGACGATAACAACGATGATAATGACGAAATAACGACGATAATAACGACGATAATTATGAGGATAATAACGACGATAACAACGATGACAATGACGATAATAACGACGATATTAACGACGATAATTATGCGGATAATAACGACGATAACAACGATGATAATAACGATAATAACGACGATATTAACGACGATAATTATGAGGATAATAAGGACGATAACAACGATGATAATGACGATATTAACGACGATATTAACGACGATAATAACGACGATATTAACGACGATAATAAAGACAATAAAAAGAAGATAATGACAATAATAACGACGATATTATCGATGATATTTATGACAATAACAACGTAGATAATGACGATAATAACGACGACATTAACGACGATGATTATGACAAAATAACGACGATATTAACGACGATAATTATGAGGATGATAAGGACGATAACAATGATGATAATGACGATATTAACGACGATATTAACGACGATAATAACGACGTTAATAACGACGATAAAAAGAAGATAATGACAATAATAACGACGATATTATCGATGATATTTATGACGATAACAACGTAGATAATGACGATAATAACGACGACATTAACGACGATGATTATGACAAAATAACGACGATATTAACGACGATAATTATGAGGATGATAAGGACGATAACAAGGATGATAATGACGATATTAACGACGATATTAACGACGATAATAACGACGTTAATAACGACGATAAAAAGAAGATAATGACAATAATAACGACGATATTATCGATGTTATTTATGACGATAACAACGTAGATAATGACGATAATAACGACGACGATTATGACAAAATAACGACGATATTAACGACGATAATTATGAGGATAATAAGGACGATAACAACGATGATAATGACGATATTAACGACGATATTAACGACGATAATAACGACGATATTAACGACGATAATAAAGACAATAAAAAGAAGATAATGACAATAATAACGACGATATTAAAGATAATATTTATGACGATAACAACGTAGATAATGACGATAATAACGACGACATTAATGACGATGATTATGACAAAATAACGACGATATTAACGACGATAATTATGAGGATGATAAGGACGATAACAACGATGATAATGACGATATTAACGACGATATTAACGACGATAATAACGACGTTAATAACGACGATAAAAAGAAGATAATGACAATAATAACGACGATATTATCGATGTTATTTATGACGATAACAACGTAGATAATGACGATAATAACGACGACATTAACGACGATGATTATGACAAAATAACGACGATATTAACGACGATAATTATGAGGATAATAAGGACGATAACAACGATGATAATGACGATATTAACGACGATATTAACGACGATAATAAAGACAATAAAAAGAAGATAATGACAATAAAAACGACGATATTAAAGATAATATTTATGTCAATAACAACGTAGATAATGACGATAATAACGACGACATTAACGACGATGATTATGACAAAATAACGACGATATTAACGACGATAATTATGAGGATGATAAGGACGATAACAACGATGATAATGACGATATTAACGACGATATTAACGACGATAATAACGACGTTAATAACGACGATAAAAAGAAGATAATGACAATAATAACGACGATATTATCGATGTTATTTATGACGATAACAACGTAGATAATGACGATAATAACGACGACATTAACGACGACGATTATGACAAAATAACGACGATATTAACGACGATAATTATGAGGATGATAAGGACGATAACAACGATGATAATGACGATATTAACGACGATAATAACGACGATAACAACGATGATAATGACGATATTAACGACGATAATAACGACGATAACAACGATGATAATGACGAAATAACGACGATAATAACGACAATAATTATGAGGATAATAACGACGATAACAACGATGACAATGACGATAATAACGACGATATTAACGACGATAATTATGCGGATAATAACGACGATAACAACGATGATAATAACGATAATAACGACGATATTAACGACGATAATTATGAGGATAATAAGGACGATAACAACGATGATAATGACGATATTAACAACGATATTAACGACGATAATAACGACGATATTAACGACGATAATAAAGACAATAAAAAGAAGATAATGACAATAATAACGACGATATTATCGATGATATTTATGACAATAACAACGTAGATAATGACGATAATAACGACGACATTAACGACGATGATTATGACAAAATAACGACGATATTAACGACGATAATTATGAGGATGATAAGGACGATAACAATGATGATAATGACGATATTAACGACGATATTAACGACGATAATAACGACGTTAATAACGACGATAAAAAGAAGATAATGACAATAATAACGACGATATTATCGATGATATTTATGACGATAACAACGTAGATAATGACGATAATAACGACGACATTAACGACGATGATTATGACAAAATAACGACGATATTAACGACGATAATTATGAGGATGATAAGGACGATAACAAGGATGATAATGACGATATTAACGACGATATTAACGACGATAATAACGACGTTAATAACGACGTTAATAACGACGATAAAAAGAAGATAATGACAATAATAACGACGATATTATCGATGTTATTTATGACGATAACAACGTAGATAATGACGATAATAACGACGACGATTATGACAAAATAACGACGATATTAACGACGATATTTATGAGGATAATAAGGACGATAACAACGATGATAATGACGATATTAACGACGATATTAACGACGATAATAACGACGATATTAACGACGATAATAAAGACAATAAAAAGAAGATAATGACAATAATAACGACGATATTAAAGATAATATTTATGACGATAACAACGTAGATAATGACGATAATAACGACGACATTAATGACGATGATTATGACAAAATAACGACGATATTAACGACGATAATTATGAGGATGATAAGGACGATAACAACGATGATAATGACGATATTAACGACGATAATAACGACGATAACAACGATGATAATGACGATATTAACGACGATAATAACGACGATAACAACGATGATAATGACGAAATAACGACGATAATAACGACGATAATTATGAGGATAATAACGACGATAACAACGATGACAATGACGATAATAACGACGATATTAACGACGATAATTATGCGGATAATAACGACGATAACAACGATGATAATAACGATAATAACGACGATATTAACGACGATAATTATGAGGATAATAAGGACGATAACAACGATGATAATGACGATATTAACGACGATATTAACGACGATAATAACGACGATATTAACGACGATAATAAAGACAATAAAAAGAAGATAATGACAATAATAACGACGATATCATCGATGATATTTATGACAATAACAACGTAGATAATGACGATAATAACGACGACATTAATGACGATGATTATGACAAAATAACGACGATATTAACGACGATAATTTTGAGGATAATGAGGACTATAACAACGATGATAATGACGATAATAACGACGACATTAACGACGATGATTATGACAAAATAACGACGATATTAACGACGATAATTTTGAGGATAATAAGGACGATAACAACGATGACAATGACGATAATAACGACGATATTAACGACGATAATTATGCGGATAATAACGACGATAACAACGATGATAATAACGATAATAACGACGATATTAACGACGATAATTATGAGGATAATAAGGACGATAACAACGATGATAATGACGATATTAACGACGATATTAACGACGATAATAACGACGATATTAACGACGATAATAAAGACAATAAAAAGAAGATAATGACAATAATAACGACGATATTATCGATGATATTTATGACAATAACAACGTAGATAATGACGATAATAACGACGACATTAACGACGATGATTATGACAAAATAACGACGATATTAACGACGATAATTATGAGGATGATAAGGACGATAACAATGATGATAATGACGATATTAACGACGATATTAACGACGATAATAACGACGTTAATAACGACGATAAAAAGAAGATAATGACAATAATAACGACGATATTATCGATGATATTTATGACGATAACAACGTAGATAATGACGATAATAACGACGACATTAACGACGATGATTATGACAAAATAACGACGATATTAACGACGATAATTATGAGGATGATAAGGACGATAACAAGGATGATAATGACGATATTAACGACGATATTAACGACGATAATAACGACGTTAATAACGACGATAAAAAGAAGATAATGACAATAATAACGACGATATTATCGATGTTATTTATGACGATAACAACGTAGATAATGACGATAATAACGACGACGATTATGACAAAATAACGACGATATTAACGACGATAATTATGAGGATAATAAGGACGATAACAACGATGTCAATGACGATATTAACGACGATATTAACGACGATAATAACGACGATATTAACGACGATAATAAAGACAATAAAAAGAAGATAATGACAATAATAACGACGATATTAAAGATAATATTTATGACGATAACAACGTAGATAATGACGATAATAACGACGACATTAATGACGATGATTATGACAAAATAACGACGATATTAACGACGATAATTATGAGGATGATAAGGACGATAACAACGATGATAATGACGATATTAACGACGATATTAACGACGATAATAACGACGTTAATAACGACGATAAAAAGAAGATAATGACAATAATAACGACGATATTATCGATGTTATTTATGACGATAACAACGTAGATAATGACGATAATAACGACGACATTAACGACGATGATTATGACAAAATAACGACGATATTAACGACGATAATTATGAGGATAATAAGGACGATAACAACGATGATAATGATGATATTAACGACGATATTAACGACGATAATAAAGACAATAAAAAGAAGATAATGACAATAAAAACGACGATATTAAAGATAATATTTATGTCAATAACAACGTAGATAATGACGATAATAACGACGACATTAACGACGATGATTATGACAAAATAACGACGATATTAACGACGATAATTATGAGGATGATAAGGACGATAACAACGATGATAATGACGATATTAACGACGATATTAACGACGATAATAACGACGTTAATAACGACGATAAAAAGAAGATAATGACAATAATAACGACGATATTATCGATGTTATTTATGACGATAACAACGTAGATAATGACGATAATAACGACGACATTAACGACGACGATTATGACAAAATAACGACGATATTAACGACGATAATTATGAGGATGATAAGGACGATAACAACGATGATAATGACGATATTAACGACGATAATAACGACGATAACAACGATGATAATGACGATATTAACGACGATAATAACGACGATAACAACGATGATAATGACGAAATAACGACGATAATAACGACAATAATTATGAGGATAATAACGACGATAACAACGATGACAATGACGATAATAACGACGATATTAACGACGATAATTATGCGGATAATAACGACGATAACAACGATGATAATAACGATAATAACGACGATATTAACGACGATAATTATGAGGATAATAAGGACGATAACAACGATGATAATGACGATATTAACAACGATATTAACGACGATAATAACGACGATATTAACGACGATAATAAAGACAATAAAAAGAAGATAATGACAATAATAACGACGATATTATCGATGATATTTATGACAATAACAACGTAGATAATGACGATAATAACGACGACATTAACGACGATGATTATGACAAAATAACGACGATATTAACGACGATAATTATGAGGATGATAAGGACGATAACAATGATGATAATGACGATATTAACGACGATATTAACGACGATAATAACGACGTTAATAACGACGATAAAAAGAAGATAATGACAATACTAACGACGATATTATCGATGATATTTATGACGATAACAACGTAGATAATGACGATAATAACGACGACATTAACGACGATGATTATGACAAAATAACGACGATATTAACGACGATAATTATGAGGATGATAAGGACGATAACAACGATGATAATGACGATAATAACGACGACATTAACGACGATGATTGTGACAAAATAACGACGATATTAACGACGATAATTATGAGGATAATAAGGACGATAACAACGATGATAATGACGATATTAACGACGATAATAACGACGATAATAACGACGTTAATAACGACGATAAAAAGAAGATAATGACAATAATAACGACGATATTATCGATGATATTTATGACGATAACAACGTAGATAATGACGATAATAACGACGACATTAACGACGATGATTATGACAAAATAACGACGATATTAACGACGATAATTATGAGGATAATAAGGACGATAACAACGATGATAATGACGATATTAACGACGATATTAACGACGATAATAAAGACAATAAAAAGAAGATAATGACAATAAAAACGACGATATTAAAGATAATATTTATGTCGATAACAACGTAGATAATGACGATAATAACGGCGACATTAACGACGATGATTATGACAAAATAACGACGATATTAACGACGATAATTATGAGGATGATAAGGACGATAACAACGATTATAATGACGATATTAACGACGATATTAACGACGATAATAACGACGTTAATAACGACGATAAAAAGAAGATAATGACAATAATAACGACGATATTATCGATGTTATTTATGACGATAACAACGTAGATAATGACGATAATAACGACGACATTAACGACGACGATTATGACAAAATAACGACGATATTAACGACGATAATTATGAGGATGATAAGGACGATAACAACGATGATAATGACGATATTAACGACGATAATAACGACGATAACAACGATGATAATGACGATATTAACGACGATAATAACGACGATAACAACGATGATAATGACGAAATAACGACGATAATAACGACAATAATTATGAGGATAATAACGACGATAACAACGATGACAATGACGATAATAACGACGATATTAACGACGATAATTATGAGGATAATAACGACGATAACAACGATGATAATAACGATAATAACGACGATATTAACGACGATAATTATGAGGATAATAAGGACGATAACAACGATGATAATGACGATATTAACAACGATATTAACGACGATAATAACGACGATATTAACGACGATAATAAAGACAATAAAAAGAAGATAATGACAATAATAACGACGATATTATCGATGATATTTATGACAATAACAACGTAGATAATGACGATAATAACGACGACATTAACGACGATGATTATGACAAAATAACGACGATATTAACGACGATAATTATGAGGATGATAAGGACGATAACAATGATGATAATGACGATATTAACGACGATATTAACGACGATAATAACGACGTTAATAACGACGATAAAAAGAAGATAATGACAATAATAACGACGATATTATCGATGATATTTATGACGATAACAACGTAGATAATGACGATAATAACGACGACGATTATGACAAAATAACGACGATATTAACGACGATATTTATGAGGATAATAAGGACGATAACAACGATGATAATGACGATATTAACGACGATATTAACGACGATAATAACGACGATATTAACGACGATAATAAAGACAATAAAAAGAAGATAATGACAATAATAACGACGATATTAAAGATAATATTTATGACGATAACAACGTAGATAATGACGATAATAACGACGACATTAATGACGATGATTATGACAAAATAACGACGATATTAACGACGATAATTATGAGGATGATAAGGACGATAACAACGATGATAATGACGATAATAACGACGACATTAGCGACGATGTTTATGACAAAATAACGACGATAATTATGAGGATAATAAGGACGATAACAACGATGATAATGACGATATTAACGACGATATTAACGACGATAATAACGACGTTAATAACGACGATAAAAAGAAGATAATGACAATAATAACGACGATATTATCGATGATATTTATGACGATAACAACGTAGATAATGACGATAATAACGACGACATTAACGACGATGATTATGACAAAATAACGACGATATTAACGACGATAATTATGAGGATGATAAGGACGATAACAACGATGATAATGACGATAATAACGACGACATTAACGACGATGATTGTGACAAAATAACGACGATATTAACGACGATAATTATGAGGATAATAAGGACGATAACAACGATGATAATGACGATATTAACGACGATAATAACGACGATAATAACGACGTTAATAACGACGATAAAAAGAAGATAATGACAATAATAACGACGATATTATCGATGATATTTATGACGATAACAACGTAGATAATGACGATAATAACGACGACATTAACGACGATGATTATGACAAAATAACGACGATATTAACGACGATAATTATGAGGATAATAAGGACGATAACAACGATGATAATGACGATATTAACGACGATATTAACGACGATAATAAAGACAATAAAAAGAAGATAATGACAATAAAAACGACGATATTAAAGATAATATTTATGTCGATAACAACGTAGATAATGACGATAATAACGGCGACATTAACGACGATGATTATGACAAAATAACGACGATATTAACGACGATAATTATGAGGATGATAAGGACGATAACAACGATTATAATGACGATATTAACGACGATATTAACGACGATAATAACGACGTTAATAACGACGATAAAAAGAAGATAATGACAATAATAACGACGATATTATCGATGTTATTTATGACGATAACAACGTAGATAATGACGATAATAACGACGACATTAACGACGACGATTATGACAAAATAACGACGATATTAACGACGATAATTATGAGGATGATAAGGACGATAACAACGATGATAATGACGATATTAACGACGATAATAACGACGATAACAACGATGATAATGACGATATTAACGACGATAATAACGACGATAACAACGATGATAATGACGAAATAACGACGATAATAACGACAATAATTATGAGGATAATAACGACGATAACAACGATGACAATGACGATAATAACGACGATATTAACGACGATAATTATGCGGATAATAACGACGATAACAACGATGATAATAACGATAATAACGACGATATTAACGACGATAATTATGAGGATAATAAGGACGATAACAACGATGATAATGACGATATTAACAACGATATTAACGACGATAATAACGACGATATTAACGACGATAATAAAGACAATAAAAAGAAGATAATGACAATAATAACGACGATATTATCGATGATATTTATGACAATAACAACGTAGATAATGACGATAATAACGACGACATTAACGACGATGATTATGACAAAATAACGACGATATTAACGACGATAATTATGAGGATGATAAGGACGATAACAATGATGATAATGACGATATTAACGACGATATTAACGACGATAATAACGACGTTAATAACGACGATAAAAAGAAGATAATGACAATAATAACGACGATATTATCGATGATATTTATGACGATAACAACGTAGATAATGACGATAATAACGACGACGATTATGACAAAATAACGACGATATTAACGACGATATTTATGAGGATAATAAGGACGATAACAACGATGATAATGACGATATTAACGACGATATTAACGACGATAATAACGACGATATTAACGACGATAATAAAGACAATAAAAAGAAGATAATGACAATAATAACGACGATATTAAAGATAATATTTATGACGATAACAACGTAGATAATGACGATAATAACGACGACATTAATGACGATGATTATGACAAAATAACGACGATATTAACGACGATAATTATGAGGATGATAAGGACGATAACAACGATGATAATGACGATAATAACGACGACATTAGCGACGATGTTTATGACAAAATAACGACGATAATTATGAGGATAATAAGGACGATAACAACGATGATAATGACGATATTAACGACGATATTAACGACGATAATAACGACGTTAATAACGACGATAAAAAGAAGATAATGACAATAATAACGACGATATTATCGATGATATTTATGACGATAACAACGTAGATAATGACGATAATAACGACGACATTAACGACGATGATTATGACAAAATAACGACGATATTAACGACGATAATTATGAGGATAATAAGGACGATAACAACGATGATAATGACGATTTTAACGACGATATTAACGACGATAATAACGACGATATTAACGACGATAATAAAGACAATAAAAAGAAGATAATGACAATAATAACGACGATATTAACGATAATATTTATGACGATAACAACGTAGATAATGACGATAATAACGACGACATTGACGACGATGATTATGACAAAATAACGACGATATTAACGACGATAATTATGAGGATGATAAGGACGATAACAACGTAGATAATGACGATAATAACGACGACATTAACGACGATGATTATGACAAAATAACGACGATATTAACGACGATAATTATGAGGATGATAAGGACGATAACAACGATGATAATGACGATAATAACGACGACATTAACGACGATGATTATGACAAAATAACGACGATATTAACGACGATAATTATGAGGATAATAAGGACGATAACAACGATGATAATGACGATATTAACGACGATATTAACGACGATAATAAAGACAATAAAAAGAAGATAATGACAATAATAACGACGATATTAAAGATAATATTTATGTCGATAACAACGTAGATAATGACGATAATAACGACGACATTAACGACGATGATTATGACAAAATAACGACGATATTAACGACGATAATTATGAGGATGATAAGGACGATAACAACGATGATAATGACGATATTAACGACGATATTAACGACGATAATAACGACGTTAATAACGACGATAAAAAGAAGATAATGACAATAATAACGACGATATTATCGATGTTATTTATGACGATAACAACGTAGATAATGACGATAATAACGACGACATTAACGACGACGATTATGACAAAATAACGACGATATTAACGACGATAATTATGAGGATGATAAGGACGATAACAACGATGATAATGACGATAATAACGACGACATTAACGACGATGATTGTGACAAAATAACGACGATATTAACGACGATAATTATGAGGATAATAAGGACGATAACAACGATGATAATGACGATATTAACGACGATAATAACGACGATATTAACGACGATAATAACGACGTTAATAACGACGATAAAAAGAAGATAATGACAATAATAACGACGATATTATCGATGATATTTATGACGATAACAACGTAGATAATGACGATAATAACGACGACATTAACGACGATGATTATGACAAAATAACGACGATATTAACGACGATAATTATGAGGATAATAAGGACGATAACAACGATGATAATGACGATAATAACGACGACATTAACGACGATGATTGTGACAAAATAACGACGATATTAACGACGATAATTATGAGGATAATAAGGACGATAACAACGATGATAATGACGATATTAACGACGATAATAACGACGATATTAACGACGATAATAACGACGTTAATAACGACGATAAAAAGAAGATAATGACAATAATAACGACGATATTATCGATGATATTTATGACGATAACAACGTAGATAATGACGATAATAACGACGACATTAACGACGATGATTATGACAAAATAACGACGATATTAACGACGATAATTATGAGGATAATAAGGACGATAACAACGATGATAATGACGATATTAACGACGATATTAACGACGATAATAAAGACAATAAAAAGAAGATAATGACAATAATAACGACGATATTAAAGATAATATTTATGTCGATAACAACGTAGATAATGACGATAATAACGACGACATTAACGACGATGATTATGACAAAATAACGACGATATTAACGACGATAATTATGAGGATGATAAAGACGATAACAACGATGATAATGACGATATTAACGACGATAATAACGACGATAACAACGATGATAATGACGATATTAACGACGATAATAACGACGATAACAACGATGATAATGACGAAATAACGACGATAATAACGACGATAATTATGAGGATAATAACGACGATAACAACGATGACAATGACGATAATAACGACGATATTAACGACGATAATTATGAGGATAATAACGACGATAACAACGATGATAATAACGATAATAACGACGATATTAACGACGATAATTATGAGGATGATAAGGACGATAACAACGATGATAATGACGATAATAACGACGACATTAGCGACGATGTTTATGACAAAATAACGACGATAATTATGAGGATAATAAGGACGATAACAACGATGATAATGACGATATTAACGACGATATTAACGACGATAATAACGACGTTAATAACGACGATAAAAAGAAGATAATGACAATAATAACGACGATATTATCGATGATATTTATGACGATAACAACGTAGATAATGACGATAATAACGACGACATTAACGACGATGATTATGACAAAATAACGACGATATTAACGACGATAATTATGAGGATAATAAGGACGATAACAACGATGATAATGACGATTTTAACGACGATATTAACGACGATAATAACGACGATATTAACGACGATAATAAAGACAATAAAAAGAAGATAATGACAATAATAACGACGATATTAACGATAATATTTATGACGATAACAACGTAGATAATGACGATAATAACGACGACATTAACGACGATGATTATGACAAAATAACGACGATATTAACGACGATAATTATGAGGATGATAAGGACGATAACAACGTAGATAATGACGATAATAACGACGACATTAGCGACGATGTTTATGACAAAATAACGACGATAATTATGAGGATAATAAGGACGATAACAACGATGATAATGACGATATTAACGACGATATTAACGACGATAATAACGACGTTAATAACGACGATAAAAAGAAGATAATGACAATAATAACGACGATATTATCGATGATATTTATGACGATAACAACGTAGATAATGACGATAATAACGACGACATTAACGACGATGATTATGACAAAATAACGACGATATTAACGACGATAATTATGAGGATAATAAGGACGATAACAACGATGATAATGACGATTTTAACGACGATATTAACGACGATAATAACGACGATATTAACGACGATAATAAAGACAATAAAAAGAAGATAATGACAATAATAACGACGATATTAACGATAATATTTATGACGATAACAACGTAGATAATGACGATAATAACGACGACATTAACGACGATGATTATGACAAAATAACGACGATATTAACGACGATAATTATGAGGATGATAAGGACGATAACAACGTAGATAATGACGATAATAACGACGACATTAGCGACGATGTTTATGACAAAATAACGACGATAATTATGAGGATAATAAGGACGATAACAACGATGATAATGACGATATTAACGACGATATTAACGACGATAATAACGACGTTAATAACGACGATAAAAAGAAGATAATGACAATAATAACGACGATATTATCGATGATATTTATGACGATAACAACGTAGATAATGACGATAATAACGACGACATTAACGACGATGATTATGACAAAATAACGACGATATTAACGACGATAATTATGAGGATAATAAGGACGATAACAACGATGATAATGACGATATTAACGACGATATTAACGACGATAATAAAGACAATAAAAAGAAGATAATGACAATAATAACGACGATATTAAAGATAATATTTATGTCGATAACAACGTAGATAATGACGATAATAACGACGACATTAACGACGATGATTATGACAAAATAACGACGATATTAACGACGATAATTATGAGGATGATAAAGACGATAACAACGATGATAATGACGATATTAACGACGATAATAACGACGATAACAACGATGATAATGACGATATTAACGACGATAATAACGACGATAACAACGATGATAATGACGAAATAACGACGATAATAACGACGATAATTATGAGGATAATAACGACGATAACAACGATGACAATGACGATAATAACGACGATATTAACGACGATAATTATGAGGATAATAACGACGATAACAACGATGATAATAACGATAATAACGACGATATTAACGACGATAATTATGAGGATGATAAGGACGATAACAACGATGATAATGACGATAATAACGACGACATTAGCGACGATGTTTATGACAAAATAACGACGATAATTATGAGGATAATAAGGACGATAACAACGATGATAATGACGATATTAACGACGATATTAACGACGATAATAACGACGTTAATAACGACGATAAAAAGAAGATAATGACAATAATAACGACGATATTATCGATGATATTTATGACGATAACAACGTAGATAATGACGATAATAACGACGACATTAACGACGATGATTATGACAAAATAACGACGATATTAACGACGATAATTATGAGGATAATAAGGACGATAACAACGATGATAATGACGATTTTAACGACGATATTAACGACGATAATAACGACGATATTAACGACGATAATAAAGAAAATAAAAAGAAGATAATGACAATAATAACGACGATATTAACGATAATATTTATGACGATAACAACGTAGATAATGACGATAATAACGACGACATTAACGACGATGATTATGACAAAATAACGACGATATTAACGACGATAATTATGAGGATGATAAGGACGATAACAACGTAGATAATGACGATAATAACGACGACATTAGCGACGATGTTTATGACAAAATAACGACGATAATTATGAGGATAATAAGGACGATAACAACGATGATAATGACGATATTAACGACGATATTAACGACGATAATAACGACGTTAATAACGACGATAAAAAGAAGATAATGACAATAATAACGACGATATTATCGATGATATTTATGACGATAACAACGTAGATAATGACGATAATAACGACGACATTAACGACGATGATTATGACAAAATAACGACGATATTAACGACGATAATTATGAGGATAATAAGGACGATAACAACGATGATAATGACGATATTAACGACGATATTAACGACGATAATAAAGACAATAAAAAGAAGATAATGACAATAATAACGACGATATTAAAGATAATATTTATGTCGATAACAACGTAGATAATGACGATAATAACGACGACATTAACGACGATGATTATGACAAAATAACGACGATATTAACGACGATAATTATGAGGATGATAAAGACGATAACAACGATGATAATGACGATATTAACGACGATAATAACGACGATAACAACGATGATAATGACGATATTAACGACGATAATAACGACGATAACAACGATGATAATGACGAAATAACGACGATAATAACGACGATAATTATGAGGATAATAACGACGATAACAACGATGACAATGACGATAATAACGACGATATTAACGACGATAATTATGAGGATAATAACGACGATAACAACGATGATAATAACGATAATAACGACGATATTAACGACGATAATTATGAGGATGATAAGGACGATAACAACGATGATAATGACGATAATAACGACGACATTAGCGACGATGTTTATGACAAAATAACGACGATAATTATGAGGATAATAAGGACGATAACAACGATGATAATGACGATATTAACGACGATATTAACGACGATAATAACGACGTTAATAACGACGATAAAAAGAAGATAATGACAATAATAACGACGATATTATCGATGATATTTATGACGATAACAACGTAGATAATGACGATAATAACGACGACATTAACGACGATGATTATGACAAAATAACGACGATATTAACGACGATAATTATGAGGATAATAAGGACGATAACAACGATGATAATGACGATTTTAACGACGATATTAACGACGATAATAACGACGATATTAACGACGATAATAAAGACAATAAAAAGAAGATAATGACAATAATAACGACGATATTAACGATAATATTTATGACGATAACTACGTAGATAATGACGATAATAACGACGACATTAACGACGATGATTATGACAAAATAACGACGATATTAACGACGATAATTATGAGGATGATAAGGACGATAACAACGTAGATAATGACGATAATAACGACGACATTAACGACGATGATTATGACAAAATAACGACGATATTAACGACGATAATTATGAGGATGATAAGGACGATAACAAGGATGATAATGACGATATTAACGACGATATTAACGACGATAATAACGACGTTAATAACGACGATAAAAAGAAGATAATGACAATAATAACGACGATATTATCGATGTTATTTATGACGATAACAACGTAGATAATGACGATAATAACGACGACGATTATGACAAAATAACGACGATATTAACGACGATATTTATGAGGATAATAAGGACGATAACAACGATGATAATGACGATATTAACGACGATATTAACGACGATAATAACGACGATATTAACGACGATAATAAAGACAATAAAAAGAAGATAATGACAATAATAACGACGATATTAAAGATAATATTTATGACGATAACAACGTAGATAATGACGATAATAACGACGACATTAATGACGATGATTATGACAAAATAACGACGATATTAACGACGATAATTATGAGGATGATAAGGACGATAACAACGATGATAATGACGATAATAACGACGACATTAGCGACGATGTTTATGACAAAATAACGACGATAATTATGAGGATAATAAGGACGATAACAACGATGATAATGACGATATTAACGACGATATTAACGACGATAATAACGACGTTAATAACGACGATAAAAAGAAGATAATGACAATAATAACGACGATATTATCGATGATATTTATGACGATAACAACGTATATAATGACGATAATAACGACGACATTAACGACGATGATTATGACTAAATAACGACGATATTAACGACGATAATTATGAGGATAATAAGGACGATAACAACGATGATAATGACGATTTTAACGACGATATTAACGACGATAATAACGACGATATTAACGACGATAATAAAGACAATAAAAAGAAGATAATGACAATAATAACGACGATATTAACGATAATATTTATGACGATAACAACGTAGATAATGACGATAATAACGACGACATTAACGACGATGATTATGACAAAATAACGACGATATTAACGACGATAATTATGAGGATGATAAGGACGATAACAACGTAGATAATGACGATAATAACGACGACATTAGCGACGATGTTTATGACAAAATAACGACGATAATTATGAGGATAATAAGGACGATAACAACGATGATAATGACGATATTAACGACGATATTAACGACGATAATAACGACGTTAATAACGACGATAAAAAGAAGATAATGACAATAATAACGACGATATTATCGATGATATTTATGACGATAACAACGTAGATAATGACGATAATAACGACGACATTAACGACGATGATTATGACAAAATAACGACGATATTAACGACGATAATTATGAGGATAATAAGGACGATAACAACGATGATAATGACGATATTAACGACGATATTAACGACGATAATAAAGACAATAAAAAGAAGATAATGACAATAATAACGACGATATTAAAGATAATATTTATGTCGATAACAACGTAGATAATGACGATAATAACGACGACATTAACGACGATGATTATGACAAAATAACGACGATATTAACGACGATAATTATGAGGATAATAAGGACGATAACAACGATGATAATGACGATTTTAACGACGATATTAACGACGATAATAACGACGATATTAACGACGATAATAAAGACAATAAAAAGAAGATAATGACAATAATAACGACGATATTAACGATAATATTTATGACGATAACAACGTAGATAATGACGATAATAACGACGACATTAACGACGATGATTATGACAAAATAACGACGATATTAACGACGATAATTATGAGGATGATAAGGACGATAACAACGTAGATAATGACGATAATAACGACGACATTAGCGACGATGTTTATGACAAAATAACGACGATAATTATGAGGATAATAAGGACGATAACAACGATGATAATGACGATATTAACGACGATATTAACGACGATAATAACGACGTTAATAACGACGATAAAAAGAAGATAATGACAATAATAACGACGATATTATCGATGATATTTATGACGATAACAACGTAGATAATGACGATAATAACGACGACATTAACGACGATGATTATGACAAAATAACGACGATATTAACGACGATAATTATGAGGATAATAAGGACGATAACAACGATGATAATGACGATATTAACGACGATATTAACGACGATAATAAAGACAATAAAAAGAAGATAATGACAATAATAACGACGATATTAAAGATAATATTTATGTCGATAACAACGTAGATAATGACGATAATAACGACGACATTAACGACGATGATTATGACAAAATAACGACGATATTAACGACGATAATTATGAGGATGATAAAGACGATAACAACGATGATAATGACGATATTAACGACGATAATAACGACGATAACAACGATGATAATGACGATATTAACGACGATAATAACGACGATAACAACGATGATAATGACGAAATAACGACGATAATAACGACGATAATTATGAGGATAATAACGACGATAACAACGATGACAATGACGATAATAACGACGATATTAACGACGATAATTATGCGGATAATAACGACGATAACAACGATGATAATAACGATAATAACGACGATATTAACGACGATAATTATGAGGATGATAAGGACGATAACAACGATGATAATGACGATAATAACGACGACATTAGCGACGATGTTTATGACAAAATAACGACGATAATTATGAGGATAATAAGGACGATAACAACGATGATAATGACGATATTAACGACGATATTAACGACGATAATAACGACGTTAATAACGACGATAAAAAGAAGATAATGACAATAATAACGACGATATTATCGATGATATTTATGACGATAACAACGTAGATAATGACGATAATAACGACGACATTAACGACGATGATTATGACAAAATAACGACGATATTAACGACGATAATTATGAGGATAATAAGGACGATAACAACGATGATAATGACGATATTAACGACGATATTAACGACGATAATAACGACGATATTAACGACGATAATAAAGACAATAAAAAGAAGATAATGACAATAATAACGACGATATTAACGATAATATTTATGACGATAACAACGTAGATAATGACGATAATAACGACGACATTAACGACGATGATTATGACAAAATAACGACGATATTAACGACGATAATTATGAGGATGATAAGGACGATAACAACGTAGATAATGACGATAATAACGACGACATTAACGACGATGATTATGACAAAATAACGACGATATTAACGACGATAATTATGAGGATGATAAGGACGATAACAAGGATGATAATGACGATATTAACGACGATATTAACGACGATAATAACGACGTTAATAACGACGATAAAAAGAAGATAATGACAATAATAACGACGATATTATCGATGTTATTTATGACGATAACAACGTAGATAATGACGATAATAACGACGACGATTATGACAAAATAACGACGATATTAACGACGATATTTATGAGGATAATAAGGACGATAACAACGATGATAATGACGATATTAACGACGATATTAACGACGATAATAACGACGATATTAACGACGATAATAAAGACAATAAAAAGAAGATAATGACAATAATAACGACGATATTAAAGATAATATTTATGACGATAACAACGTAGATAATGACGATAATAACGACGACATTAATGACGATGATTATGACAAAATAACGACGATATTAACGACGATAATTATGAGGATGATAAGGACGATAACAACGATGATAATGACGATAATAACGACGACATTAGCGACGATGTTTATGACAAAATAACGACGATAATTATGAGGATAATAAGGACGATAACAACGATGATAATGACGATATTAACGACGATATTAACGACGATAATAACGACGTTAATAACGACGATAAAAAGAAGATAATGACAATAATAACGACGATATTATCGATGATATTTATGACGATAACAACGTAGATAATGACGATAATAACGACGACATTAACGACGATGATTATGACAAAATAACGACGATATTAACGACGATAATTATGAGGATAATAAGGACGATAACAACGATGATAATGACGATTTTAACGACGATATTAACGACGATAATAACGACGATATTAACGACGATAATAAAGACAATAAAAAGAAGATAATGACAATAATAACGACGATATTAACGATAATATTTATGACGATAACAACGTAGATAATGACGATAATAACGACGACATTAACGACGATGATTATGACAAAATAACGACGATATTAACGACGATAATTATGAGGATGATAAGGACGATAACAACGTAGATAATGACGATAATAACGACGACATTAGCGACGATGTTTATGACAAAATAACGACGATAATTATGAGGATAATAAGGACGATAACAACGATGATAATGACGATATTAACGACGATATTAACGACGATAATAACGACGTTAATAACGACGATAAAAAGAAGATAATGACAATAATAACGACGATATTATCGATGATATTTATGACGATAACAACGTAGATAATGACGATAATAACGACGACATTAACGACGATGATTATGACAAAATAACGACGATATTAACGACGATAATTATGAGGATAATAAGGACGATAACAACGATGATAATGACGATTTTAACGACGATATTAACGACGATAATAACGACGATATTAACGACGATAATAAAGACAATAAAAAGAAGATAATGACAATAATAACGACGATATTAACGATAATATTTATGACGACAACAACGTAGATAATGACGATAATAACGACGACATTAACGACGATGATTATGACAAAATAACGACGATATTAACGACGATAATTATGAGGATGATAAGGACGATAACAACGTAGATAATGACGATAATAACGACGACATTAACGACGATGATTATGACAAAATAACGACGATATTAACGACGATAATTATGAGGATGATAAGGACGATAACAACGATGATAATGACGATAATAACGACGACATTAACGACGATGATTGTGACAAAATAACGACGATATTAACGACGATAATTATGAGGATAATAAGGACGATAACAACGATGATAATGACGATATTAACGACGATAATAACGACGATAATAACGACGTTAATAACGACGATAAAAAGAAGATAATGACAATAATAACGACGATATTATCGATGATATTTATGACGATAACAACGTAGATAATGACGATAATAACGACGACATTAACGACGATGATTATGACAAAATAACGACGATATTAACGACGATAATTATGAGGATAATAAGGACGATAACAACGATGATAATGACGATTTTAACGACGATATTAACGACGATAATAACGACGATATTAACGACGATAATAAAGACAATAAAAAGAAGATAATGACAATAATAACGACGATATTAACGATAATATTTATGACGATAACAACGTAGATAATGACGATAATAACGACGACATTAACGACGATGATTATGACAAAATAACGACGATATTAACGACGATAATTATGAGGATGATAAGGACGATAACAACGTAGATAATGACGATAATAACGACGACATTAACGACGATGATTATGACAAAATAACGACGATATTAACGACGATAATTATGAGGATGATAAGGACGATAACAAGGATGATAATGACGATATTAACGACGATATTAACGACGATAATAACGACGTTAATAACGACGATAAAAAGAAGATAATGACAATAATAACGACGATATTATCGATGTTATTTATGACGATAACAACGTAGATAATGACGATAATAACGACGACGATTATGACAAAATAACGACGATATTAACGACGATATTTATGAGGATAATAAGGACGATAACAACGATGATAATGACGATATTAACGACGATATTAACGACGATAATAACGACGATATTAACGACGATAATAAAGACAATAAAAAGAAGATAATGACAATAATAACGACGATATTAAAGATAATATTTATGACGATAACAACGTAGATAATGACGATAATAACGACGACATTAATGACGATGATTATGACAAAATAACGACGATATTAACGACGATAATTATGAGGATGATAAGGACGATAACAACGATGATAATGACGATAATAACGACGACATTAGCGACGATGTTTATGACAAAATAACGACGATAATTATGAGGATAATAAGGACGATAACAACGATGATAATGACGATATTAACGACGATATTAACGACGATAATAACGACGTTAATAACGACGATAAAAAGAAGATAATGACAATAATAACGACGATATTATCGATGATATTTATGACGATAACAACGTAGATAATGACGATAATAACGACGACATTAACGACGATGATTATGACAAAATAACGACGATATTAACGACGATAATTATGAGGATAATAAGGACGATAACAACGATGATAATGACGATTTTAACGACGATATTAACGACGATAATAACGACGATATTAACGACGATAATAAAGACAATAAAAAGAAGATAATGACAATAATAACGACGATATTAACGATAATATTTATGACGATAACAACGTAGATAATGACGATAATAACGACGACATTAACGACGATGATTATGACAAAATAACGACGATATTAACGACGATAATTATGAGGATGATAAGGACGATAACAACGTAGATAATGACGATAATAACGACGACGATTATGACAAAATAACGACGATATTAACGACGATATTTATGAGGATAATAAGGACGATAACAACGATGATAATGACGATATTAACGACGATATTAACGACGATAATAACGACGATATTAACGACGATAATAAAGACAATAAAAAGAAGATAATGACAATAATAACGACGATATTAAAGATAATATTTATGACGATAACAACGTAGATAATGACGATAATAACGACGACATTAATGACGATGATTATGACAAAATAACGACGATATTAACGACGATAATTATGAGGATGATAAGGACGATAACAACGATGATAATGACGATAATAACGACGACATTAGCGACGATGTTTATGACAAAATAACGACGATAATTATGAGGATAATAAGGACGATAACAACGATGATAATGACGATATTAACGACGATATTAACGACGATAATAACGACGTTAATAACGACGATAAAAAGAAGATAATGACAATAATAACGACGATATTATCGATGATATTTATGACGATAACAACGTAGATAATGACGATAATAACGACGACATTAACGACGATGATTATGACAAAATAACGACGATATTAACGACGATAATTATGAGGATAATAAGGACGATAACAACGATGATAATGACGATTTTAACGACGATATTAACGACGATAATAACGACGATATTAACGACGATAATAAAGACAATAAAAAGAAGATAATGACAATAATAACGACGATATTAACGATAATATTTATGACGATAACAACGTAGATAATGACGATAATAACGACGACATTAACGACGATGATTATGACAAAATAACGACGATATTAACGACGATAATTATGAGGATGATAAGGACGATAACAACGTAGATAATGACGATAATAACGACGACATTAGCGACGATGTTTATGACAAAATAACGACGATAATTATGAGGATAATAAGGACGATAACAACGATGATAATGACGATATTAACGACGATATTAACGACGATAATAACGACGTTAATAACGACGATAAAAAGAAGATAATGACAATAATAACGACGATATTATCGATGATATTTATGACGATAACAACGTAGATAATGACGATAATAACGACGACATTAACGACGATGATTATGACAAAATAACGACGATATTAACGACGATAATTATGAGGATAATAAGGACGATAACAACGATGATAATGACGATTTTAACGACGATATTAACGACGATAATAACGACGATATTAACGACGATAATAAAGACAATAAAAAGAAGATAATGACAATAATAACGACGATATTAACGATAATATTTATGACGACAACAACGTAGATAATGACGATAATAACGACGACATTAACGACGATGATTATGACAAAATAACGACGATATTAACGACGATAATTATGAGGATGATAAGGACGATAACAACGTAGATAATGACGATAATAACGACGACATTAACGACGATGATTATGACAAAATAACGACGATATTAACGACGATAATTATGAGGATGATAAGGACGATAACAACGATGATAATGACGATAATAACGACGACATTAACGACGATGATTGTGACAAAATAACGACGATATTAACGACGATAATTATGAGGATAATAAGGACGATAACAACGATGATAATGACGATATTAACGACGATAATAACGACGATAATAACGACGTTAATAACGACGATAAAAAGAAGATAATGACAATAATAACGACGATATTATCGATGATATTTATGACGATAACAACGTAGATAATGACGATAATAACGACGACATTAACGACGATGATTATGACAAAATAACGACGATATTAACGACGATAATTATGAGGATAATAAGGACGATAACAACGATGATAATGACGATTTTAACGACGATATTAACGACGATAATAACGACGATATTAACGACGATAATAAAGACAATAAAAAGAAGATAATGACAATAATAACGACGATATTAACGATAATATTTATGACGATAACAACGTAGATAATGACGATAATAACGACGACATTAACGACGATGATTATGACAAAATAACGACGATATTAACGACGATAATTATGAGGATGATAAGGACGATAACAACGTAGATAATGACGATAATAACGACGACATTAACGACGATGATTATGACAAAATAACGACGATATTAACGACGATAATTATGAGGATGATAAGGACGATAACAAGGATGATAATGACGATATTAACGACGATATTAACGACGATAATAACGACGTTAATAACGACGATAAAAAGAAGATAATGACAATAATAACGACGATATTATCGATGTTATTTATGACGATAACAACGTAGATAATGACGATAATAACGACGACGATTATGACAAAATAACGACGATATTAACGACGATATTTATGAGGATAATAAGGACGATAACAACGATGATAATGACGATATTAACGACGATATTAACGACGATAATAACGACGATATTAACGACGATAATAAAGACAATAAAAAGAAGATAATGACAATAATAACGACGATATTAAAGATAATATTTATGACGATAACAACGTAGATAATGACGATAATAACGACGACATTAATGACGATGATTATGACAAAATAACGACGATATTAACGACGATAATTATGAGGATGATAAGGACGATAACAACGATGATAATGACGATAATAACGACGACATTAGCGACGATGTTTATGACAAAATAACGACGATAATTATGAGGATAATAAGGACGATAACAACGATGATAATGACGATATTAACGACGATATTAACGACGATAATAACGACGTTAATAACGACGATAAAAAGAAGATAATGACAATAATAACGACGATATTATCGATGATATTTATGACGATAACAACGTAGATAATGACGATAATAACGACGACATTAACGACGATGATTATGACAAAATAACGACGATATTAACGACGATAATTATGAGGATAATAAGGACGATAACAACGATGATAATGACGATTTTAACGACGATATTAACGACGATAATAACGACGATATTAACGACGATAATAAAGACAATAAAAAGAAGATAATGACAATAATAACGACGATATTAACGATAATATTTATGACGATAACAACGTAGATAATGACGATAATAACGACGACATTAACGACGATGATTATGACAAAATAACGACGATATTAACGACGATAATTATGAGGATGATAAGGACGATAACAACGTAGATAATGACGATAATAACGACGACATTAACGACGATGATTATGACAAAATAACGACGATATTAACGACGATAATTATGAGGATGATAAGGACGATAACAACGATGATAATGACGATAATAACGACGACATTAACGACGATGATTGTGACAAAATAACGACGATATTAACGACGATAATTATGAGGATAATAAGGACGATAACAACGATGATAATGACGATATTAACGACGATAATAACGACGATAATAACGACGTTAATAACGACGATAAAAAGAAGATAATGACAATAATAACGACGATATTATCGATGATATTTATGACGATAACAACGTAGATAATGACGATAATAACGACGACATTAACGACGATGATTATGACAAAATAACGACGATATTAACGACGATAATTATGAGGATAATAAGGACGATAACAACGATGATAATGACGATATTAACGACGATATTAACGACGATAATAACGACGATATTAACGACGATAATAAAGACAATAAAAAGAAGATAATGACAATAATAACGACGATATTAACGATAATATTTATGACGATAACAACGTAGATAATGACGATAATAACGACGACATTAACGACGATGATTATGACAAAATAACGACGATATTAACGACGATAATTATGAGGATGATAAGGACGATAACAACGTAGATAATGACGATAATAACGACGACATTAACGACGATAATAACGACGATATTAACGACGATAATAAAGACAATAAAAAGAAGATAATGACAATAATAACGACGATATTAACGATAATATTTATGACGATAACAACGTAGATAATGACGATAATAACGACGACATTAACGACGATGATTATGACAAAATAACGACGATATTAACGACGATAATTATGAGGATGATAAGGACGATAACAACGTAGATAATGACGATAATAACGACGACATTAACGACGATGATTATGACAAAATAACGACGATATTAACGACGATAATTATGAGGATGATAAGGACGATAACAACGATGATAATGACGATAATAACGACGACATTAGCGACGATGTTTATGACAAATTAACGACGATAATTATGAGGATAATAAGGACGATAACAACGATGATAATGACGATATTAACGACGATATTAACGACGATAATAACGACGTTAATAACGACGATAAAAAGAAGATAATGACAATAATAACGACGATATTATCGATGATATTTATGACGATAACAACGTAGATAATGACGATAATAACGACGACATTAACGACGATGATTATGACAAAATAACGACGATATTAACGACGATAATTATGAGGATAATAAGGACGATAACAACGATGATAATGACGATTTTAACGACGATATTAACGACGATAATAACGACGATATTAACGACGATAATAAAGACAATAAAAAGAAGATAATGACAATAATAACGACGATATTAACGATAATATTTATGACGATAACAACGTAGATAATGACGATAATAACGACGACATTAACGACGATGATTATGACAAAATAACGACGATATTAACGACGATAATTATGAGGATGATAAGGACGATAACAACGTAGATAATGACGATAATAACGACGACATTAACGACGATGATTATGACAAAATAACGACGATATTAACGACGATAATTATGAGGAAGATAAGGACGATAACAACGATGATAATGACGATAATAACGACGACATTAACGACGATGATTGTGACAAAATAACGACGATATTAACGACGATAATTATGAGGATAATAAGGACGATAACAACGATGATAATGACGATATTAACGACGATAATAACGACGATAATAACGACGTTAATAACGACGATAAAAAGAAGATAATGACAATAATAACGACGATATTATCGATGATATTTATGACGATAACAACGTAGATAATGACGATAATAACGACGACATTAACGACGATGATTATGACAAAATAACGACGATATTAACGACGATAATTATGAGGATAATAAGGACGATAACAACGATGATAATGACGATATTAACGACGATATTAACGACGATAATAAAGACAATAAAAAGAAGATAATGACAATAATAACGACGATATTAAAGATAATATTTATGTCGATAACAACGTAGATAATGACGATAATAACGACGACATTAACGACGATGATTATGACAAAATAACGACGATATTAACGACGATAATTATGAGGATGATAAGGACGATAACAACGATGATAATGACGATATTAACGACGATATTAACGACGATAATATCGACGTTAATAACGACGATAAAAAGAAGATAATGACAATAATAACGACGATATTATCGATGTTATTTATGACGATAACAACGTAGATAATGACGATAATAACGACGACATTAACGACGACGATTATGACAAAATAACGACGATATTAACGACGATAATTATGAGGATGATAAGGACGATAACAACGATGATAATGACGATAATAACGACGACATTAACGACGATGATTGTGACAAAATAACGACGATATTAACGACGATAATTATGAGGATAATAAGGACGATAACAACGATGATAATGACGATATTAACGACGATAATAACGACGATATTAACGACGATAATAACGACGTTAATAACGACGATAAAAAGAAGATAATGACAATAATAACGACGATATTATCGATGATATTTATGACGATAACAACGTAGATAATGACGATAATAACGACGACATTAACGACGATGATTATGACAAAATAACGACGATATTAACGACGATAATTATGAGGATAATAAGGACGATAACAACGATGATAATGACGATATTAACGACGATATTAACGACGATAATAAAGACAATAAAAAGAAGATAATGACAATAATAACGACGATATTAAAGATAATATTTATGTCGATAACAACGTAGATAATGACGATAATAACGACGACATTAACGACGATGATTATGACAAAATAACGACGATATTAACGACGATAATTATGAGGATGATAAGGACGATAACAACGATGATAATGACGATATTAACGACGATAATAACGACGATAACAACGATGATAATGACGATATTAACGACGATAATAACGACGATAACAACGATGATAATGACGATAATAACGACGACATTAACGACGATGATTGTGACAAAATAACGACGATATTAACGACGATAATTATGAGGATAATAAGGACGATAACAACGATGATAATGACGATATTAACGACGATAATAACGACGATAATAACGACGTTAATAACGACGATAAAAAGAAGATAATGACAATAATAACGACGATATTATCGATGATATTTATGACGATAACAACGTAGATAATGACGATAATAACGACGACATTAACGACGATGATTATGACAAAATAACGACGATATTAACGACGATAATTATGAGGATAATAAGGACGATAACAACGATGATAATGACGATTTTAACGACGATATTAACGACGATAATAACGACGATATTAACGACGATAATAAAGACAATAAAAAGAAGATAATGACAATAATAACGACGATATTAACGATAATATTTATGACGATAACAACGTAGATAATGACGATAATAACGACGACATTAACGACGATGATTATGACAAAATAACGACGATATTAACGACGATAATTATGAGGATGATAAGGACGATAACAACGTAGATAATGACGATAATAACGACGACATTAACGACGATGATTATGACAAAATAACGACGATATTAACGACGATAATTATGAGGATGATAAGGACGATAACAAGGATGATAATGACGATATTAACGACGATATTAACGACGATAATAACGACGTTAATAACGACGATAAAAAGAAGATAATGACAATAATAACGACGATATTATCGATGTTATTTATGACGATAACAACGTAGATAATGACGATAATAACGACGACGATTATGACAAAATAACGACGATATTAACGACGATATTTATGAGGATAATAAGGACGATAACAACGATGATAATGACGATATTAACGACGATATTAACGACGATAATAACGACGATATTAACGACGATAATAAAGACAATAAAAAGAAGATAATGACAATAATAACGACGATATTAAAGATAATATTTATGACGATAACAACGTAGATAATGACGATAATAACGACGACATTAACGACGATGATTATGACAAAATAACGACGTTATTAACGACGATAATTATGAGGATGATAAGGACGATAACAACGTAGATAATGACGATAATAACGACGACATTAACGACGATGATTATGACAAAATAACGACGATATTAACGACGATAATTATGAGGATAATAAGGACGATAACAACGATGATAATGACGATTTTAACGACGATATTAACGACGATAATAACGACGATATTAACGACGATAATAAAGACAATAAAAAGAAGATAATGACAATAATAACGACGATATTAACGATAATATTTATGACGATAACAACGTAGATAATGACGATAATAACGACGACATTAACGACGATGATTATGACAAAATAACGACGATATTAACGACGATAATTATGAGGATGATAAGGACGATAACAACGTAGATAATGACGATAATAACGACGACATTAACGACGATAATAACGACGATATTAACGACGATAATAAAGACAATAAAAAGAAGATAATGACAATAATAACGACGATATTAAAGATAATATTTATGACGATAACAACGTAGATAATGACGATAATAACGACGACATTAACGACGATGATTATGACAAAATAACGACGATATTAACGACGATAATTATGAGGATGATAAGGACGATAACAACGTAGATAATGACGATAATAACGACGACATTAACGACGATGATTATGACAAAATAACGACGATATTAACGACGATAATTATGAGGATAATAAGGACGATAACAACGATGATAATGACGATATTAACGACGATATTAACGACGATAATAACGACGATATTAACGACGATAATAAAGACAATAAAAAGAAGATAATGACAATAATAACGACGATATTAACGATAATATTTATGACGATAACAACGTAGATAATGACGATAATAACGACGACATTAACGACGATGATTATGACAAAATAACGACGATATTAACGACGATAATTATGAGGATGATAAGGACGATAACAACGTAGATAATGACGATAATAACGACGACATTAACGACGATGATTATGACAAAATAACGACGATATTAACGACGATAATTATGAGGATGATAAGGACGATAACAACGATGATAATGACGATAATAACGACGACATTAGCGACGATGTTTATGACAAAATAACGACGATAATTATGAGGATAATAAGGACGATAACAACGATGATAATGACGATATTAACGACGATATTAACGACGATAATAACGACGTTAATAACGACGATAAAAAGAAGATAATGACAATAATAACGACGATATTATCGATGATATTTATGACGATAACAACGTAGATAATGACGATAATAACGACGACATTAACGACGATGATTATGACAAAATAACGACGATATTAACGACGATAATTATGAGGATAATAAGGACGATAACAACGATGATAATGACGATTTTAACGACGATATTAACGACGATAATAACGACGATATTAACGACGATAATAAAGACAATAAAAAGAAGATAATGACAATAATAACGACGATATTAACGATAATATTTATGACGATAACAACGTAGATAATGACGATAATAACGACGACATTAACGACGATGATTATGACAAAATAACGACGATATTAACGACGATAATTATGAGGATGATAAGGACGATAACAACGTAGATAATGACGATAATAACGACGACATTAACGACGATGATTATGACAAAATAACGACGATATTAACGACGATAATTATGAGGATGATAAGGACGATAACAACGATGATAATGACGATAATAACGACGACATTAACGACGATGATTGTGACAAAATAACGACGATATTAACGACGATAATTATGAGGATAATAAGGACGATAACAACGATGATAATGACGATATTAACGACGATAATAACGACGATAATAACGACGTTAATAACGACGATAAAAAGAAGATAATGACAATAATAACGACGATATTATCGATGATATTTATGACGATAACAACGTAGATAATGACGATAATAACGACGACATTAACGACGATGATTATGACAAAATAACGACGATATTAACGACGATAATTATGAGGATAATAAGGACGATAACAACGATGATAATGACGATATTAACGACGATATTAACGACGATAATAAAGACAATAAAAAGAAGATAATGACAATAATAACGACGATATTAAAGATAATATTTATGTCGATAACAACGTAGATAATGACGATAATAACGACGACATTAACGACGATGATTATGACAAAATAACGACGATATTAACGACGATAATTATGAGGATGATAAGGACGATAACAACGATGATAATGACGATATTAACGACGATATTAACGACGATAATAACGACGTTAATAACGACGATAAAAAGAAGATAATGACAATAATAACGACGATATTATCGATGTTATTTATGACGATAACAACGTAGATAATGACGATAATAACGACGACATTAACGACGACGATTATGACAAAATAACGACGATATTAACGACGATAATTATGAGGATGATAAGGACGATAACAACGATGATAATGACGATAATAACGACGACATTAACGACGATGATTGTGACAAAATAACGACGATATTAACGACGATAATTATGAGGATAATAAGGACGATAACAACGATGATAATGACGATATTAACGACGATAATAACGACGATATTAACGACGATAATAACGACGTTAATAACGACGATAAAAAGAAGATAATGACAATAATAACGACGATATTATCGATGATATTTATGACGATAACAACGTAGATAATGACGATAATAACGACGACATTAACGACGATGATTATGACAAAATAACGACGATATTAACGACGATAATTATGAGGATAATAAGGACGATAACAACGATGATAATGACGATATTAACGACGATATTAACGACGATAATAAAGACAATAAAAAGAAGATAATGACAATAATAACGACGATATTAAAGATAATATTTATGTCGATAACAACGTAGATAATGACGATAATAACGACGACATTAACGACGATGATTATGACAAAATAACGACGATATTAACGACGATAATTATGAGGATGATAAGGACGATAACAACGATGATAATGACGATATTAACGACGATAATAACGACGATAACAACGATGATAATGACGATATTAACGACGATAATAACGACGATAACAACGATGATAATGACGAAATAACGACGATAATAACGACGATAATTATGAGGATAATAACGACGATAACAACGATGACAATGACGATAATAACGACGATATTAACGACGATAATTATGCGGATAATAACGACGATAACAACGATGATAATAACGATAATAACGACGATATTAACGACGATAATTATGAGGATGATAAGGACGATAACAACGATGATAATGACGATAATAACGACGACATTAGCGACGATGTTTATGACAAAATAACGACGATAATTATGAGGATAATAAGGACGATAACAACGATGATAATGACGATATTAACGACGATATTAACGACGATAATAACGACGTTAATAACGACGATAAAAAGAAGATAATGACAATAATAACGACGATATTATCGATGATATTTATGACGATAACAACGTAGATAATGACGATAATAACGACGACATTAACGACGATGATTATGACAAAATAACGACGATATTAACGACGATAATTATGAGGATAATAAGGACGATAACAACGATGATAATGACGATTTTAACGACGATATTAACGACGATAATAAAGACAATAAAAAGAAGATAATGACAATAATAACGACGATATTAAAGATAATATTTATGACGATAACAACGTAGATAATGACGATAATAACGACGACATTAATGACGATGATTATGACAAAATAACGACGATATTAACGACGATAATTATGAGGATGATAAGGACGATAACAACGATGATAATGACGATAATAACGACGACATTAGCGACGATGTTTATGACAAAATAACGACGATAATTATGAGGATAATAAGGACGATAACAACGATGATAATGACGATATTAACGACGATATTAACGACGATAATAACGACGTTAATAACGACGATAAAAAGAAGATAATGACAATAATAACGACGATATTATCGATGATATTTATGACGATAACAACGTAGATAATGACGATAATAACGACGACATTAACGACGATGATTATGACAAAATAACGACGATATTAACGACGATAATTATGAGGATAATAAGGACGATAACAACGATGATAATGACGATTTTAACGACGATATTAACGACGATAATAACGACGATATTAACGACGATAATAAAGACAATAAAAAGAAGATAATGACAATAATAACGACGATATTAACGATAATATTTATGACGATAACAACGTAGATAATGACGATAATAACGACGACATTAACGACGATGATTATGACAAAATAACGACGATATTAACGACGATAATTATGAGGATGATAAGGACGATAACAACGTAGATAATGACGATAATAACGACGACATTAACGACGATGATTATGACAAAATAACGACGATATTAACGACGATAATTATGAGGATGATAAGGACGATAACAACGATGATAATGACGATAATAACGACGACATTAACGACGATGATTGTGACAAAATAACGACGATATTAACGACGATAATTATGAGGATAATAAGGACGATAACAACGATGATAATGACGATATTAACGACGATAATAACGACGATAATAACGACGTTAATAACGACGATAAAAAGAAGATAATGACAATAATAACGACGATATTATCGATGATATTTATGACGATAACAACGTAGATAATGACGATAATAACGACGACATTAACGACGATGATTATGACAAAATAACGACGATATTAACGACGATAATTATGAGGATAATAAGGACGATAACAACGATGATAATGACGATTTTAACGACGATATTAACGACGATAATAACGACGATATTAACGACGATAATAAAGACAATAAAAAGAAGATAATGACAATAATAACGACGATATTAACGATAATATTTATGACGATAACAACGTAGATAATGACGATAATAACGACGACATTAACGTCGATGATTATGACAAAATAACGACGATATTAACGACGATAATTATGAGGATGATAAGGACGATAACAACGTAGATAATGACGATAATAACGACGACATTAACGACGATAATAACGACGATATTAACGACGATAATAAAGACAATAAAAAGAAGATAAAGACAATAATAACGACGATATTAACGATAATATTTATGACGATAACAACGTAGATAATGACGATAATAACGACGACATTAACGACGATGATTATGACAAAATAACGACGATATTAACGACGATAATTATGAGGATGATAAGGACGATAACAACGTAGATAATGACGATAATAACGACGACATTAACGACGATGATTATGACAAAATAACGACGATATTAACGACGATAATTATGAGGATGATAAGGACGATAACAACGATGATAATGACGATAATAACGACGACATTAGCGACGATGTTTATGACAAATTAACGACGATAATTATGAGGATAATAAGGACGATAACAACGATGATAATGACGATATTAACGACGATATTAACGACGATAATAACGACGTTAATAACGACGATAAAAAGAAGATAATGACAATAATAACGACGATATTATCGATGATATTTATGACGATAACAACGTACATAATGACGATAATAACGACGACATTAACGACGATGATTATGACAAAATAACGACGATATTAACGACGATAATTATGAGGATAATAAGGACGATAACAACGATGATAATGACGATTTTAACGACGATATTAACGACGATAATAACGACGATATTAACGACGATAATAAAGACAATAAAAAGAAGATAATGACAATAATAACGACGATATTAACGATAATATTTATGACGATAACAACGTAGATAATGACGATAATAACGACGACATTAACGACGATGATTATGACAAAATAACGACGATATTAACGACGATAATTATGAGGATGATAAGGACGATAACAACGTAGATAATGACGATAATAACGACGACATTAACGACGATGATTATGACAAAATAACGACGATATTAACGACGATAATTATGAGGATGATAAGGACGATAACAACGATGATAATGACGATAATAACGACGACATTAACGACGATGATTGTGACAAAATAACGACGATATTAACGACGATAATTATGAGGATAATAAGGACGATAACAACGATGATAATGACGATATTAACGACGATAATAACGACGATATTAACGACGATAATAACGACGTTAATAACGACGATAAAAAGAAGATAATGACAATAATAACGACGATATTATCGATGATATTTATGACGATAACAACGTAGATAATGACGATAATAACGACGACATTAACGACGATGATTATGACAAAATAACGACGATATTAACGACGATAATTATGAGGATAATAAGGACGATAACAACGATGATAATGACGATATTAACGACGATATTAACGACGATAATAAAGACAATAAAAAGAAGATAATGACAATAATAACGACGATATTAAAGATAATATTTATGTCGATAACAACGTAGATAATGACGATAATAACGACGACATTAACGACGATGATTATGACAAAATAACGACGATATTAACGACGATAATTATGAGGATGATAAGGACGATAACAACGATGATAATGACGATATTAACGACGATAATAACGACGATAACAACGATGATAATGACGATATTAACGACGATAATAACGACGATAACAACGATGATAATGACGATAATAACGACGACATTAACGACGATGATTGTGACAAAATAACGACGATATTAACGACGATAATTATGAGGATAATAAGGACGATAACAACGATGATAATGACGATATTAACGACGATAATAACGACGATAATAACGACGTTAATAACGACGATAAAAAGAAGATAATGACAATAATAACGACGATATTATCGATGATATTTATGACGATAACAACGTAGATAATGACGATAATAACGACGACATTAACGACGATGATTATGACAAAATAACGACGATATTAACGACGATAATTATGAGGATAATAAGGACGATAACAACGATGATAATGACGATTTTAACGACGATATTAACGACGATAATAACGACGATATTAACGACGATAATAAAGACAATAAAAAGAAGATAATGACAATAATAACGACGATATTAACGATAATATTTATGACGATAACAACGTAGATAATGACGATAATAACGACGACATTAACGACGATGATTATGACAAAATAACGACGATATTAACGACGATAATTATGAGGATGATAAGGACGATAACAACGTAGATAATGACGATAATAACGACGACATTAACGACGATGATTATGACAAAATAACGACGATATTAACGACGATAATTATGAGGATGATAAGGACGATAACAAGGATGATAATGACGATATTAACGACGATATTAACGACGATAATAACGACGTTAATAACGACGATAAAAAGAAGATAATGACAATAATAACGACGATATTATCGATGTTATTTATGACGATAACAACGTAGATAATGACGATAATAACGACGACGATTATGACAAAATAACGACGATATTAACGACGATATTTATGAGGATAATAAGGACGATAACAACGATGATAATGACGATATTAACGACGATATTAACGACGATAATAACGACGATATTAACGACGATAATAAAGACAATAAAAAGAAGATAATGACAATAATAACGACGATATTAAAGATAATATTTATGACGATAACAACGTAGATAATGACGATAATAACGACGACATTAACGACGATGATTATGACAAAATAACGACGATATTAACGACGATAATTATGAGGATGATAAGGACGATAACAACGTAGATAATGACGATAATAACGACGACATTAACGACGATGATTATGACAAAATAACGACGATATTAACGACGATAATTATGAGGATAATAAGGACGATAACAACGATGATAATGACGATTTTAACGACGATATTAACGACGATAATAACGACGATATTAACGACGATAATAAAGACAATAAAAAGAAGATAATGACAATAATAACGACGATATTAACGATAATATTTATGACGATAACAACGTAGATAATGACGATAATAACGACGACATTAACGACGATGATTATGACAAAATAACGACGATATTAACGACGATAATTATGAGGATGATAAGGACGATAACAACGTAGATAATGACGATAATAACGACGACTTTAACGACGATAATAACGACGATATTAACGACGATAATAAAGACAATAAAAAGAAGATAATGACAATAATAACGACGATATTAAAGATAATATTTATGACGATAACAACGTAGATAATGACGATAATAACGACGACATTAACGACGATGATTATGACAAAATAACGACGATATTAACGACGATAATTATGAGGATGATAAGGACGATAACAACGATGATAATGACGATATTAACGACGATAATAACGACGATAACAACGATGATAATGACGATATTAACGACGATAATAACGACGATAACAACGATGATAATGACGATAATAACGACGACATTAACGACGATGATTGTGACAAAATAACGACGATATTAACGACGATAATTATGAGGATAATAAGGACGATAACAACGATGATAATGACGATATTAACGACGATAATAACGACGATAATAACGACGTTAATAACGACGATAAAAAGAAGATAATGACAATAATAACGACGATATTATTGATGATATTTATGACGATAACAACGTAGATAATGACGATAATAACGACGACATTAACGACGATGATTATGACAAAATAACGACGATATTAACGACGATAATTATGAGGATAATAAGGACGATAACAACGATGATAATGACGATTTTAACGACGATATTAACGACGATAATAACGACGATATTAACGACGATAATAAAGACAATAAAAAGAAGATAATGACAATAATAACGACGATATTAACGATAATATTTATGACGATAACAACGTAGATAATGACGATAATAACGACGACATTAACGACGATGATTATGACAAAATAACGACGATATTAACGACGATAATTATGAGGATGATAAGGACGATAACAACGTAGATAATGACGATAATAACGACGACATTAACGACGATGATTATGACAAAATAACGACGATATTAACGACGATAATTATGAGGATGATAAGGACGATAACAAGGATGATAATGACGATATTAACGACGATATTAACGACGATAATAACGACGTTAATAACGACGATAAAAAGAAGATAATGACAATAATAACGACGATATTATCGATGTTATTTATGACGATAACAACGTAGATAATGACGATAATAACGACGACGATTATGACAAAATAACGACGATATTAACGACGATATTTATGAGGATAATAAGGACGATAACAACGATGATAATGACGATATTAACGACGATATTAACGACGATAATAACGACGATATTAACGACGATAATAAAGACAATAAAAAGAAGATAATGACAATAATAACGACGATATTAAAGATAATATTTATGACGATAACAACGTAGATAATGACGATAATAACGACGACATTAACGACGATGATTATGACAAAATAACGACGATATTAACGACGATAATTATGAGGATGATAAGGACGATAACAACGTAGATAATGACGATAATAACGACGACATTAACGACGATGATTATGACAAAATAACGACGATATTAACGACGATAATTATGAGGATAATAAGGACGATAACAACGATGATAATGACGATTTTAACGACGATATTAACGACGATAATAACGACGATATTAACGACGATAATAAAGACAATAAAAAGAAGATAATGACAATAATAACGACGATATTAACGATAATATTTATGACGATAACAACGTAGATAATGACGATAATAACGACGACATTAACGACGATGATTATGACAAAATAACGACGATATTAACGACGATAATTATGAGGATGATAAGGACGATAACAACGTAGATAATGACGATAATAACGACGACATTAACGACGATAATAACGACGATATTAACGACGATAATAAAGACAATAAAAAGAAGATAATGACAATAATAACGACGATATTAAAGATAATATTTATGACGATAACAACGTAGATAATGACGATAATAACGACGACATTAACGACGATGATTATGACAAAATAACGACGATATTAACGACGATAATTATGAGGATGATAAGGACGATAACAACGTAGATAATGACGATAATAACGACGACATTAACGACGATGATTATGACAAAATAACGACGATATTAACGACGATAATTATGAGGATAATAAGGACGATAACAACGATGATAATGACGATTTTAACGACGATATTAACGACGATAATAACGACGATATTAACGACGATAATAAAGACAATAAAAAGAAGATAATGACAATAATAACGACGATATTAACGATAATATTTATGACGATAACAACGTAGATAGTGACGATAATAACGACGACATTAACGACGATGATTATGACAAAATAACGACGATATTAACGACGATAATTATGAGGATGATAAGGACGATAACAACGTAGATAATGACGATAATAACGACGACATTAACGACGATGATTATGACAAAATAACGACGATATTAACGACGATAATTATGAGGATGATAAGGACGATAACAACGATGATAATGACGATAATAACGACGACATTAGCGACGATGTTTATGACAAAATAACGACGATAATTATGAGGATAATAAGGACGATAACAACGATGATAATGACGATATTAACGACGATATTAACGACGATAATAACGACGTTAATAACGACGATAAAAAGAAGATAATGACAATAATAACGACGATATTATCGATGATATTTATGACGATAACAACGTAGATAATGACGATAATAACGACGACATTAACGACGATGATTATGACAAAATAACGACGATATTAACGACGATAATTATGAGGATAATAAGGACGATAACAACGATGATAATGACGATTTTAACGACGATATTAACGACGATAATAACGACGATATTAACGACGATAATAAAGACAATAAAAAGAAGATAATGACAATAATAACGACGATATTAACGATAATATTTATGACGATAACAACGTAGATAATGACGATAATAACGACGACATTAACGACGATGATTATGACAAAATAACGACGATATTAACGACGATAATTATGAGGATGATAAGGACGATAACAACGTAGATAATGACGATAATAACGACGACATTAACGACGATGATTATGACAAAATAACGACGATATTAACGACGATAATTATGAGGATGATAAGGACGATAACAACGATGATAATGACGATAATAACGACGACATTAACGACGATGATTGTGACAAAATAACGACGATATTAACGACGATAATTATGAGGATAATAAGGACGATAACAACGATGATAATGACGATATTAACGACGATAATAACGACGATAATAACGACGTTAATAACGACGATAAAAAGAAGATAATGACAATAATAACGACGATATTATCGATGATATTTATGACGATAACAACGTAGATAATGACGATAATAATGACGACATTAACGACGATGATTATGACAAAATAACGACTATATTAACGACGATAATTATGAGGATAATAAGGACGATAACAACGATGATAATGACGATTTTAACGACGATATTAACGACGATAATAACGACGATATTAACGACGATAATAAAGACAATAAAAAGAAGATAATGACAATAATAACGACGATATTAACGATAATATTTATGACGATAACAACGTAGATAATGACGATAATAACGACGACATTAACGACGATGATTATGACAAAATAACGACGATATTAACGACGATAATTATGAGGATGATAAGGACGATAACAACGTAGATAATGACGATAATAACGACGACATTAACGACGATGATTATGACAAAATAACGACGATATTAACGACGATAATTATGAGGATGATAAGGACGATAACAACGATGATAATGACGATAATAACGACGACATTAACGACGATGATTGTGACAAAATAACGACGATATTAACGACGATAATTATGAGGATAATAAGGACGATAACAACGATGATAATGACGATATTAACGACGATAATAACGACGATAATAACGACGTTAATAACGACGATAAAAAGAAGATAATGACAATAATAACGACGATATTATCGATGATATTTATGACGATAACAACGTAGATAATGACGATAATAACGACGACATTAACGACGATGATTATGACAAAATAACGACGATATTAACGACGATAATTATGAGGATAATAAGGACGATAACAACGATGATAATGACGATTTTAACGACGATATTAACGACGATAATAACGACGATATTAACGACGATAATAAAGACAATAAAAAGAAGATAATGACAATAATAACGACGATATTAACGATAATATTTATGACGATAACAACGTAGATAATGACGATAATAACGACGACATTAACGTCGATGATTATGACAAAATAACGACGATATTAACGACGATAATTATGAGGATGATAAGGACGATAACAACGTAGATAATGACGATAATAACGACGACATTAACGACGATAATAACGACGATATTAACGACGATAATAAAGACAATAAAAAGAAGATAATGACAATAATAACGACGATATTAACGATAATATTTATGACGATAACAACGTAGATAATGACGATAATAACGACGACATTAACGACGATGATTATGACAAAATAACGACGATATTAACGACGATAATTATGAGGATGATAAGGACGATAACAACGTAGATAATGACGATATTAACGACGATATTAACGACGATAATAACGACGTTAATAACGACGATAAAAAGAAGATAATGACAATAATAACGACGATATTATCGATGATATTTATGACGATAACAACGTAGATAATGACGATAATAACGACGACATTAACGACGATGATTATGACAAAATAACGACGATATTAACGACGATAATTATGAGGATGATAAGGACGATAACAACGATGATAATGACGATAATAACGACGACATTAGCGACGATGTTTATGACAAATTAACGACGATAATTATGAGGATAATAAGGACGATAACAACGATGATAATGACGATATTAACGACGATATTAACGACGATAATAACGACGTTAATAACGACGATAAAAAGAAGATAATGACAATAATAACGACGATATTATCGATGATATTTATGACGATAACAACGTAGATAATGACGATAATAACGACGACATTAACGACGATGATTATGACAAAATAACGACGATATTAACGACGATAATTATGAGGATAATAAGGACGATAACAACGATGATAATGACGATTTTAACGACGATATTAACGACGATAATAACGACGATATTAACGACGATAATAAAGACAATAAAAAGAAGATAATGACAATAATAACGACGATATTAACGATAATATTTATGACGATAACAACGTAGATAATGACGATAATAACGACGACATTAACGACGATGATTATGACAAAATAACGACGATATTAACGACGATAATTATAAGGATGATAAGGACGATAACAACGTAGATAATGACGATAATAACGACGACATTAACGACGATGATTATGACAAAATAACGACGATATTAACGACGATAATTATGAGGATGATAAGGACGATAACAACGATGATAATGACGATAATAACGACGACATTAACGACGATGATTGTGACAAAATAACGACGATATTAACGACGATAATTATGAGGATAATAAGGACGATAACAACGATGATAATGACGATATTAACGACGATAATAACGACGATATTAACGACGATAATAAAGACGTTAATAACGACGATAAAAAGAAGATAATGACAATAATAACGACGATATTATCGATGATATTTATGACGATAACAACGTAGATAATGACGATAATAACGACGACATTAACGACGATGATTATGACAAAATAACGACGATATTAACGACGATAATTATGAGGATAATAAGGACGATAACAACGATGATAATGACGATATTAACGACGATATTAACGACGATAATAAAGACAATAAAAAGAAGATAATGACAATAATAACGACGATATTAAAGATAATATTTATGTCGATAACAACGTAGATAATGACGATAATAACGACGACATTAACGACGATGATTATGACAAAATAACGACGATATTAACGACGATAATTATGAGGATGATAAGGACGATAACAACGATGATAATGACGATATTAACGACGATAATAACGACGATAACAACGATGATAATGACGATATTAACGACGATAATAACGACGATAACAACGATGATAATGACGATAATAACGACGACATTAACGACGATGATTGTGACAAAATAACGACGATATTAACGACGATAATTATGAGGATAATAAGGACGATAACAACGATGATAATGACGATATTAACGACGATAATAACGACGATAATAACGACGTTAATAACGACGATAAAAAGAAGATAATGACAATAATAACGACGATATTATCGATGATATTTATGACGATAACAACGTAGATAATGACGATAATAACGACGACATTAACGACGATGATTATGACAAAATAACGACGATATTAACGACGATAATTATGAGGATAATAAGGACGATAACAACGATGATAATGACGATTTTAACGACGATATTAACGACGATAATAACGACGATATTAACGACGATAATAAAGACAATAAAAAGAAGATAATGACAATAATAACGACGATATTAACGATAATATTTATGACGATAACAACGTAGATAATGACGATAATAACGACGACATTAACGACGATGATTATGACAAAATAACGACGATATTAACGACGATAATTATGAGGATGATAAGGACGATAACAACGTAGATAATGACGATAATAACGACGACATTAACGACGATGATTATGACAAAATAACGACGATATTAACGACGATAATTATGAGGATGATAAGGACGATAACAAGGATGATAATGACGATATTAACGACGATATTAACGACGATAATAACGACGTTAATAACGACGATAAAAAGAAGATAATGACAATAATAACGACGATATTATCGATGTTATTTATGACGATAACAACGTAGATAATGACGATAATAACGACGACGATTATGACAAAATAACGACGATATTAACGACGATATTTATGAGGATAATAAGGACGATAACAACGATGATAATGACGATATTAACAACGATATTAACGACGATAATAACGACGATATTAACGACGATAATAAAGACAATAAAAAGAAGATAATGACAATAATAACGACGATATTAAAGATAATATTTATGACGATAACAACGTAGATAATGACGATAATAACGACGACATTAACGACGATGATTATGACAAAATAACGACGATATTAACGACGATAATTATGAGGATGATAAGGACGATAACAACGTAGATAATGACGATAATAACGACGACATTAACGACGATGATTATGACAAAATAACGACGATATTAACGACGATAATTATGAGGATAATAAGGACGATAACAACGATGATAATGACGATTTTAACGACGATATTAACGACGATAATAACGACGATATTAACGACGATAATAAAGACAATAAAAAGAAGATAATGACAATAATAACGACGATATTAACGATAATATTTATGACGATAACAACGTAGATAATGACGATAATAACGACGACATTAACGACGATGATTATGACAAAATAACGACGATATTAACGACGATAATTATGAGGATGATAAGGACGATAACAACGTAGATAATGACGATAATAACGACGACATTAACGACGATAATAACGACGATATTAACGACGATAATAAAGACAATAAAAAGAAGATAATGACAATAATAACGACGATATTAAAGATAATATTTATGACGATAACAACGTAGATAATGACGATAATAACGACGACATTAACGACGATGATTATGACAAAATAACGACGATATTAACGACGATAATTATGAGGATGATAAGGACGATAACAACGTAGATAATGACGATAATAACGACGACATTAACGACGATGATTATGACAAAATAACGACGATATTAACGACGATAATTATGAGGATAATAAGGACGATAACAACGATGATAATGACGATTTTAACGACGATATTAACGACGATAATAACGACGATATTAACGACGATAATAAAGACAATAAAAAGAAGATAATGACAATAATAAAGACGATATTAACGATAATATTTATGACGATAACAACGTAGATAATGACGATAATAACGACGACATTAACGACGATGATTATGACAAAATAACGACGATATTAACGACGATAATTATGAGGATGATAAGGACGATAACAACGTAGATAATGACGATAATAACGACGACATTAACGACGATGATTATGACAAAATAACGACGATATTAACGACGATAATTATGAGGATGATAAGGACGATAACAACGATGATAATGACGATAATAACGACGACATTAGCGACGATGTTTATGACAAAATAACGACGATAATTATGAGGATAATAAGGACGATAACAACGATGATAATGACGATATTAACGACGATATTAACGACGATAATAACGACGTTAATAACGACGATAAAAGAAGATAATGACAATAATAACGACGATATTATCGATGATATTTATGACGATAACAACGTAGATAATGACGATAATAACGACGACATTAACGACGATGATTTTGACAAAATAACGACGATATTAACGACGATAATTATGAGGATAATAAGGACGATAACAACGATGATAATGACGATTTTAACGACGATATTAACGACGATAATAACGACGATATTAACGACGATAATAAAGACAATAAAAAGAAGATAATGACAATAATAACGACGATATTAACGATAATATTTATGACGATAACAACGTAGATAATGACGATAATAACGACGACATTAACGACGATGATTATGACAAAATAACGACGATATTAACGACGATAATTATGAGGATGATAAGGACGATAACAACGTAGATAATGACGATAATAACGACGACATTAACGACGATGATTATGACAAAATAACGACGATATTAACGACGATAATTATGAGGATGATAAGGACGATAACAACGATGATAATGACGATAATAACGACGACATTAACGACGATGATTGTGACAAAATAACGACGATATTAACGACGATAATTATGAGGATAATAAGGACGATAACAACGATGATAATGACGATATTAACGACGATAATAACGACGATAATAACGACGTTAATAACGACGATAAAAAGAAGATAATGACAATAATAACGACGATATTATCGATGATATTTATGACGATAACAACGTAGATAATGACGATAATAACGACGACATTAACGACGATGATTATGACAAAATAACGACGATATTAACGACGATAATTATGAGGATAATAAGGACGATAACAACGATGATAATGACGATATTAACGACGATATTAACGACGATAATAAAGACAATAAAAAGAAGATAATGACAATAATAACGACGATATTAAAGATAATATTTATGTCGATAACAACGTAGATAATGACGATAATAACGACGACATTAACGACGATGATTATGACAAAATAACGACGATATTAACGACGATAATTATGAGGATGATAAGGACGATAACAACGATGATAATGACGATATTAACGACGATATTAACGACGATAATAACGACGTTAATAACGACGATAAAAAGAAGATAATGACAATAATAACGACGATATTATCGATGTTATTTATGACGATAACAACGTAGATAATGACGATAATAACGACGACATTAACGACGACGATTATGACAAAATAACGACGATATTAACGACGATAATTATGAGGATGATAAGGACGATAACAACGATGATAATGACGATAATAACGACGACATTAACGACGATGATTGTGACAAAATAACGACGATATTAACGACGATAATTATGAGGATAATAAGGACGATAACAACGATGATAATGACGAAATAACGACGATAATAACGACGATATTAACGACGATAATAACGACGTTAATAACGACGATAAAAAGAAGATAATGACAATAATAACGACGATATTATCGATGATATTTATGACGATAACAACGTAGATAATGACGATAATAACGACGACATTAACGACGATGATTATGACAAAATAACGACGATATTAACGACGATAACTATGAGGATAATAAGGACGATAACAACGATGATAATGACGATATTAACGACGATATTAACGACGATAATAAAGACAATAAAAAGAAGATAATGACAATAATAACGACGATATTAAAGATAATATTTATGTCGATAACAACGTAGATAATGACGATAATAACGACGACATTAACGACGATGATTATGACAAAATAACGACGATATTAACGACGATAATTATGAGGATGATAAGGACGATAACAACGATGATAATGACGATATTAACGACGATAATAACGACGATAACAACGATGATAATGACGATATTAACGACGATAATAACGACGATAACAACGATGATAATGACGAAATAACGACGATAATAACGACGATAATTATGAGGATAATAACGACGATAACAACGATGACAATGACGATAATAACGACGATATTAACGACGATAATTATGCGGATAATAACGACGATAACAACGATGATAATGACGATATTAACGACGATATTAACGACGATAATTATGAGGATGATAAGGACGATAACAACGATGATAATGACGATAATAACGACGACATTAGCGACGATGTTTATGACAAAATAACGACGATAATTATGAGGATAATAAGGACGATAACAACGATGATAATGACGATATTAACGACGATATTAACGACGATAATAACGACGTTAATAACGACGATAAAAAGAAGATAATGACAATAATAACGACGATATTATCGATGATATTTATGACGATAACAACGTAGATAATGACGATAATAACGACGACATTAACGACGATGATTATGACAAAATAACGACGATATTAACGACGATAATTATGAGGATAATAAGGACGATAACAACGATGATAATGACGATTTTAACGACGATATTAACGACGATAATAACGACGATATTAACGACGATAATAAAGACAATAAAAAGAAGATAATGACAATAATAACGACGATATTAACGATAATATTTATGACGATAACAACGTAGATAATGACGATAATAACGACGACATTAACGACGATGATTATGACAAAATAACGACGATATTAACGACGATAATTATGAGGATGATAAGGACGATAACAACGTAGATAATGACGATAATAACGACGACATTAACGACGATGATTATGACAAAATAACGACGATATTAACGACGATAATTATGAGGATGATAAGGACGATAACAAGGATGATAATGACGATATTAACGACGATATTAACGACGATAATAACGACGTTAATAACGACGATAAAAAGAAGATAATGACAATAATAACGACGATATTATCGATGTTATTTATGACGATAACAACGTAGATAATGACGATAATAACGACGACGATTATGACAAAATAACGACGATATTAACGACGATATTTATGAGGATAATAAGGACGATAACAACGATGATAATGACGATATTAACGACGATATTAACGTCGATAATAACGACGATATTAACGACGATAATAAAGACAATAAAAAGAAGATAATGACAATAATAACGACGATATTAAAGATAATATTTATGACGATAACAACGTAGATAATGACGATAATAACGACGACATTAATGACGATGATTATGACAAAATAACGACGATATTAACGACGATAATTATGAGGATGATAAGGACGATAACAACGATGATAATGACGATAATAACGACGACATTAGCGACGATGTTTATGACAAAATAACGACGATAATTATGAGGATAATAAGGACGATAACAACGATGATAATGACGATATTAACGACGATATTAACGACGATAATAACGACGTTAATAACGACGATAAAAAGAAGATAATGACAATAATAACGACGATATTATCGATGATATTTATGACGATAACAACGTAGATAATGACGATAATAACGACGACATTAACGACGATGATTATGACAAAATAACGACGATATTAACGACGATAATTATGAGGATAATAAGGACGATAACAACGATGATAATGACGATTTTAACGACGATATTAACGACGATAATAACGACGATATTAACGACGATAATAAAGACAATAAAAAGAAGATAATGACAATAATAACGACGATATTAACGATAATATTTATGACGATAACAACGTAGATAATGACGATAATAACGACGACATTAACGACGATGATTATGACAAAATAACGACGATATTAACGACGATAATTATGAGGATGATAAGGACGATAACAACGTAGATAATGACGATAATAACGACGACATTAGCGACGATGTTTATGACAAAATAACGACGATAATTATGAGGATAATAAGGACGATAACAACGATGATAATGACGATATTAACGACGATATTAACGACGATAATAACGACGTTAATAACGACGATAAAAAGAAGATAATGACAATAATAACGACGATATTATCGATGATATTTATGACGATAACAACGTAGATAATGACGATAATAACGACGACATTAACGACGATGATTATGACAAAATAACGACGATATTAACGACGATAATTATGAGGATAATAAGGACGATAACAACGATGATAATGACGATTTTAACGACGATATTAACGACGATAATAACGACGATATTAACGACGATAATAAAGACAAAAAAAGAAGATAATGACAATAATAACGACGATATTAACGATAATATTTATGACGATAACAACGTAGATAATGACGATAATAACGACGACATTAACGACGATGATTATGACAAAATAACGACGATATTAACGACGATAATTATGAGGATGATAAGGACGATAACAACGTAGATAATGACGATAATAACGACGACATTAACGACGATGATTATGACAAAATAACGACGATATTAACGACGATAATTATGAGGATGATAAGGACGATAACAACGATGATAATGACGATAATAACGACGACATTAACGACGATGATTGTGACAAAATAACGACGATATTAACGACGATAATTATGAGGATAATAAGGACGATAACAACGATGATAATGACGATATTAACGACGATAATAACGACGATAATAACGACGTTAATAACGACGATAAAAAGAAGATAATGACAATAATAACGACGATATTATCGATGTTATTTATGACGATAACAACGTAGATAATGACGATAATAACGACGACATTAACGACGACGATTATGACAAAATAACGACGATATTAACGACGATAATTATGAGGATGATAAGGACGATAACAACGATGATAATGACGATAATAACGACGACATTAACGACGATGATTGTGACAAAATAACGACGATATTAACGACGATAATTATGAGGATAATAAGGACGATAACAACGATGATAATGACGATATTAACGACGATAATAACGACGATATTAACGACGATAATAACGACGTTAATAACGACGATAAAAAGAAGATAATGACAATAATAACGACGATATTATCGATGATATTTATGACGATAACAACGTAGATAATGACGATAATAACGACGACATTAACGACGATGATTATGACAAAATAACGACGATATTAACGACGATAATTATGAGGATAATAAGGACGATAACAACGATGATAATGACGATATTAACGACGATATTAACGACGATAATAAAGACAATAAAAAGAAGATAATGACAATAATAACGACGATATTAAAGATAATATTTATGTCGATAACAACGTAGATAATGACGATAATAACGACGACATTAACGACGATGATTATGACAAAATAACGACGATATTAACGACGATAATTATGAGGATGATAAGGACGATAACAACGATGATAATGACGATATTAACGACGATAATAACGACGATAACAACGATGATAATGACGATATTAACGACGATAATAACGACGATAACAACGATGATAATGACGAAATAACGACGATAATAACGACGATAATTATGAGGATAATAACGACGATAACAACGATGACAATGACGATAATAACGACGATATTAACGACGATAATTATGCGGATAATAACGACGATAACAACGATGATAATGACGATATTAACGACGATATTAACGACGATAATTATGAGGATGATAAGGACGATAACAACGATGATAATGACGATAATAACGACGACATTAGCGACGATGTTTATGACAAAATAACGACGATAATTATGAGGATAATAAGGACGATAACAACGATGATAATGACGATATTAACGACGATATTAACGACGATAATAACGACGTTAATAACGACGATAAAAAGAAGATAATGACAATAATAACGACGATATTATCGATGATATTTATGACGATAACAACGTAGATAATGACGATAATAACGACGACATTAACGACGATGATTATGACAAAATAACGACGATATTAACGACGATAATTATGAGGATAATAAGGACGATAACAACGATGATAATGACGATTTTAACGACGATATTAACGACGATAATAACGACGATATTAACGACGATAATAAAGACAATAAAAAGAAGATAATGACAATAATAACGACGATATTAACGATAATATTTATGACGATAACAACGTAGATAATGACGATAATAACGACGACATTAACGACGATGATTATGACAAAATAACGACGATATTAACGACGATAATTATGAGGATAATAAGGACGATAACAACGATGATAATGACGATATTAACGACGATATTAACGACGATAATAAAGACAATAAAAAGAAGATAATGACAATAATAACGACGATATTAAAGATAATATTTATGTCGATAACAACGTAGATAATGACGATAATAACGACGACATTAACGACGATGATTATGACAAAATAACGACGATATTAACGACGATAATTATGAGGATGATAAGGACGATAACAACGATGATAATGACGATATTAACGACGATAATAACGACGATAACAACGATGATAATGACGATATTAACGACGATAATAACGACGATAACAACGATGATAATGACGAAATAACGACGATAATAACGACGATAATTATGAGGATAATAACGACGATAACAACGATGACAATGACGATAATAACGACGATATTAACGACGATAATTATGCGGATAATAACGACGATAACAACGATGATAATAACGATAATAACGACGATATTAACGACGATAATTATGAGGATGATAAGGACGATAACAACGATGATAATGACGATAATAACGACGACATTAGCGACGATGTTTATGACAAAATAACGACGATAATTATGAGGATAATAAGGACGATAACAACGATGATAATGACGATATTAACGACGATATTAACGACGATAATAACGACGTTAATAACGACGATAAAAAGAAGATAATGACAATAATAACGACGATATTATCGATGATATTTATGACGATAACAACGTAGATAATGACGATAATAACGACGACATTAACGACGATGATTATGACAAAATAACGACGATATTAACGACGATAATTATGAGGATAATAAGGACGATAACAACGATGATAATGACGATTTTAACGACGATATTAACGACGATAATAACGACGATATTAACGACGATAATAAAGACAATAAAAAGAAGATAATGACAATAATAACGACGATATTAACGATAATATTTATGACGATAACAACGTAGATAATGACGATAATAACGACGACATTAACGACGATGATTATGACAAAATAACGACGATATTAACGACGATAATTATGAGGATGATAAGGACGATAACAACGTAGATAATGACGATAATAACGACGACATTAACGACGATGATTATGACAAAATAACGACGATATTAACGACGATAATTATGAGGATGATAAGGACGATAACAAGGATGATAATGACGATATTAACGACGATATTAACGACGATAATAACGACGTTAATAACGACGATAAAAAGAAGATAATGACAATAATAACGACGATATTATCGATGTTATTTATGACGATAACAACGTAGATAATGACGATAATAACGACGACGATTATGACAAAATAACGACGATATTAACGACGATATTTATGAGGATAATAAGGACGATAACAACGATGATAATGACGATATTAACGACGATATTAACGACGATAATAACGACGATATTAACGACGATAATAAAGACAATAAAAAGAAGATAATGACAATAATAACGACGATATTAAAGATAATATTTATGACGATAACAACGTAGATAATGACGATAATAACGACGACATTAATGACGATGATTATGACAAAATAACGACGATATTAACGACGATAATTATGAGGATGATAAGGACGATAACAACGATGATAATGACGATAATAACGACGACATTAGCGACGATGTTTATGACAAAATAACGACGATAATTATGAGGATAATAAGGACGATAACAACGATGATAATGACGATATTAACGACGATATTAACGACGATAATAACGACGTTAATAACGACGATAAAAAGAAGATAATGACAATAATAACGACGATATTATCGATGATATTTATGACGATAACAACGTAGATAATGACGATAATAACGACGACATTAACGACGATGATTATGACAAAATAACGACGATATTAACGACGATAATTATGAGGATAATAAGGACGATAACAACGATGATAATGACGATTTTAACGACGATATTAACGACGATAATAACGACGATATTAACGACGATAATAAAGACAATAAAAAGAAGATAATGACAATAATAACGACGATATTAACGATAATATTTATGACGATAACAACGTAGATAATGACGATAATAACGACGACATTAACGACGATGATTATGACAAAATAACGACGATATTAACGACGATAATTATGAGGATGATAAGGACGATAACAACGTAGATAATGACGATAATAACGACGACATTAGCGACGATGTTTATGACAAAATAACGACGATAATTATGAGGATAATAAGGACGATAACAACGATGATAATGACGATATTAACGACGATATTAACGACGATAATAACGACGTTAATAACGACGATAAAAAGAAGATAATGACAATAATAACGACGATATTATCGATGATATTTATGACGATAACAACGTAGATAATGACGATAATAACGACGACATTAACGACGATGATTATGACAAAATAACGACGATATTAACGACGATAATTATGAGGATAATAAGGACGATAACAACGATGATAATGACGATTTTAACGACGATATTAACGACGATAATAACGACGATATTAACGACGATAATAAAGACAAAAAAAGAAGATAATGACAATAATAACGACGATATTAACGATAATATTTATGACGATAACAACGTAGATAATGACGATAATAACGACGACATTAACGACGATGATTATGACAAAATAACGACGATATTAACGACGATAATTATGAGGATGATAAGGACGATAACAACGTAGATAATGACGATAATAACGACGACATTAACGACGATGATTATGACAAAATAACGACGATATTAACGACGATAATTATGAGGATGATAAGGACGATAACAACGATGATAATGACGATAATAACGACGACATTAACGACGATGATTGTGACAAAATAACGACGATATTAACGACGATAATTATGAGGATAATAAGGACGATAACAACGATGATAATGACGATATTAACGACGATAATAACGACGATAATAACGACGTTAATAACGACGATAAAAAGAAGATAATGACAATAATAACGACGATATTATCGATGATATTTATGACGATAACAACGTAGATAATGACGATAATAACGACGACATTAACGACGATGATTATGACAAAATAACGACGATATTAACGACGATAATTATGAGGATAATAAGGACGATAACAACGATGATAATGACGATTTTAACGACGATATTAACGACGATAATAACGACGATATTAACGACGATAATAAAGACAATAAAAAGAAGATAATGACAATAATAACGACGATATTAACGATAATATTTATGACGATAACAACGTAGATAATGACGATAATAACGACGACATTAACGACGATGATTATGACAAAATAACGACGATATTAACGACGATAATTATGAGGATGATAAGGACGATAACAACGTAGATAATGACGATAATAACGACGACATTAACGACGATGATTATGACAAAATAACGACGATATTAACGACGATAATTATGAGGATGATAAGGACGATAACAAGGATGATAATGACGATATTAACGACGATATTAACGACGATAATAACGACGTTAATAACGACGATAAAAAGAAGATAATGACAATAATAACGACGATATTATCGATGTTATTTATGACGATAACAACGTAGATAATGACGATAATAACGACGACGATTATGACAAAATAACGACGATATTAACGACGATATTTATGAGGATAATAAGGACGATAACAACGATGATAATGACGATATTAACGACGATATTAACGACGATAATAACGACGATATTAACGACGATAATAAAGACAATAAAAAGAAGATAATGACAATAATAACGACGATATTAAAGATAATATTTATGACGATAACAACGTAGATAATGACGATAATAACGACGACATTAACGACGATGATTATGACAAAATAACGACGATAATTATGAGGATGATAAGGACGATAACAACGTAGATAATGACGATAATAACGACGACATCAACGACGATGATTATGACAAAATAACGACGATATTAACGACGATAATTATGAGGACAATAAGGACGATAACAACGATGATAATGACGATTTTAACGACGATATTAACGACGATAATAACGACGATATTAACGACGATAATAAAGACAATAAAAAGAAGATAATGACAATAATAACGACGATATTAACGATAATATTTATGACGATAACAACGTAGATAATGACGATAATAACGACGACATTAACGACGATGATTATGACAAAATAACGACGATATTAACGACGATAATTATGAGGATGATAAGGACGATAACAACGTAGATAATGACGATAATAACGACGACATTAACGACGATAATAACGACGATATTAACGACGATAATAAAGACAATAAAAAGAAGATAATGACAATAATAACGACGATATTAAAGATAATATTTATGACGATAACAACGTAGATAATGACGATAATAACGACGACATTAACGACGATGATTATGACAAAATAACGACGATATTAACGACGATAATTATGAGGATGATAAGGACGATAACAACGTAGATAATGACGATAATAACGACGACATTAACGACGATGATTATGACAAAATAACGACGATATTAACGACGATAATTATGAGGATAATAAGGACGATAACAACGATGATAATGACGATTTTAACGACGATATTAACGACGATAATAACGACGATATTAACGACGATAATAAAGACAATAAAAAGAAGATAATGACAATAATAACGACGATATTAACGATAATATTTATGACGATAACAACGTAGATAATGACGATAATAACGACGACATTAACGACGATGATTATGACAAAATAACGACGATATTAACGACGATAATTATGAGGATGATAAGGACGATAACAACGTAGATAATGACGATAATAACGACGACATTAACGACGATGATTATGACAAAATAACGACGATAATTATGAGGATAATAAGGACGATAACAACGATGATAATGACGATATTAACGACGATATTAACGACGATAATAACGACGTTAATAACGACGATAAAAAGAAGATAATGACAATAATAACGACGATATTATCGATGATATTTATGACGATAACAACGTAGATAATGACGATAATAACGACGACATTAACGACGATGATTATGACAAAATAACGACGATATTAACGACGATAATTATGAGGATAATAAGGACGATAACAACGATGATAATGACGATTTTAACGACGATATTAACGACGATAATAACGACGATATTAACGACGATAATAATGACAATAAAAAGAAGATAATGACAATAATAACGACGATATTAACGATAATATTTATGACGATAACAACGTAGATAATGACGATAATAACGACAACATTAACGACGATGATTATGACAAAATAACGACGATATTAACGACGATAATTATGAGGATGATAAGGACGATAACAACGTAGATAATGACGATAATAACGACGACATTAACGACGATGATTATGACAAAATAACGACGATATTAACGACGATAATTATGAGGATGATAAGGACGATAACAACGATGATAATGACGATAATAACGACGACATTAACGACGATGATTGTGACAAAATAACGACGATATTAACGACGATAATTATGAGGATAATAAGGACGATAACAACGATGATAATGACGATATTAACGACGATAATAACGACGATAATAACGACGTTAATAACGACGATAAAAAGAAGATAATGACAATAATAACGACGATATTATCGATGATATTTATGACGATAACAACGTAGATAATGACGATAATAACGACGACATTAACGACGATGATTATGACAAAATAACGACGATATTAACGACGATAATTATGAGGATAATAAGGACGATAACAACGATGATAATGACGATTTTAACGACGATATTAACGACGATAATAACGACGATATTAACGACGATAATAAAGACAATAAAAAGAAGATAATGACAATAATAACGACGATATTAACGATAATATTTATGACGATAACAACGTAGATAATGACGATAATAACGACGACATTAACGACGATGATTATGACAAAATAACGACGATATTAACGACGATAATTATGAGGATGATAAGGACGATAACAACGTAGATAATGACGATAATAACGACGACATTAACGACGATGATTATGACAAAATAACGACGATATTAACGACGATAATTATGAGGATGATAAGGACGATAACAAGGATGATAATGACGATATTAACGACGATATTAACGACGATAATAACGACGTTAATAACGACGATAAAAAGAAGATAATGACAATAATAACGACGATATTATCGATGTTATTTATGACGATAACAACGTAGATAATGACGATAATAACGACGACGATTATGACAAAATAACGACGATATTAACGACGATATTTATGAGGATAATAAGGACGATAACAACGATGATAATGACGATATTAACGACGATATTAACGACGATAATAACGACGATATTAACGACGATAATAAAGACAATAAAAAGAAGATAATGACAATAATAACGACGATATTAAAGATAAAATTTATGACGATAACAACGTAGATAATGACGATAATAACGACGACATTAATGACGATGATTATGACAAAATAACGACGATATTAACGACGATAATTATGAGGATGATAAGGACGATAACAACGATGATAATGACGATAATAACGACGACATTAGCGACGATGTTTATGACAAAATAACGACGATAATTATGAGGATAATAAGGACGATAACAACGATGATAATGACGATATTAACGACGATATTAACGACGATAATAACGACGTTAATAACGACGATAAAAAGAAGATAATGACAATAATAACGACGATATTATCGATGATATTTATGACGATAACAACGTAGATAATGACGATAATAACGACGACATTAACGACGATGATTATGACAAAATAACGACGATATTAACGACGATAATTATGAGGATAATAAGGACGATAACAACGATGATAATGACGATTTTAACGACGATATTAACGACGATAATAACGACGATATTAACGACGATAATAAAGACAATAAAAAGAAGATAATGACAATAATAACGACGATATTAACGATAATATTTATGACGATAACAACGTAGATAATGACGATAATAACGACGACATTAACGACGATGATTATGACAAAATAACGACGATATTAACGACGATAATTATGAGGATGATAAGGACGATAACAACGTAGATAATGACGATAATAACGACGACATTAGCGACGATGTTTATGACAAAATAACGACGATAATTATGAGGATAATAAGGACGATAACAACGATGATAATGACGATATTAACGACGATATTAACGACGATAATAACGACGTTAATAACGACGATAAAAAGAAGATAATGACAATAATAACGACGATATTATCGATGATATTTATGACGATAACAACGTAGATAATGACGATAATAACGACGACATTAACGACGATGATTGTGACAAAATAACGACGATATTAACGACGATAATTATGAGGATAATAAGGACGATAACAACGATGATAATGACGATTTTAACGACGATATTAACGACGATAATAACGACGATATTAACGACGATAATAAAGACAATAAAAAGAAGATAATGACAATAATAACGACGATATTAACGATAATATTTATGACGATAACAACGTAGATAATGACGATAATAACGACGACATTAACGACGATGATTATGACAAAATAACGACGATATTAACGACGATAATTATGAGGATGATAAGGACGATAACAACGTAGATAATGACGATAATAACGACGACATTAACGACGATGATTATGACAAAATAACGACGATATTAACGACGATAATTATGAGGATGATAAGGACGATAACAACGATGATAATGACGATAATAACGACGACATTAACGACGATGATTGTGACAAAATAACGACGATATTAACGACGATAATTATGAGGATAATAAGGACGATAACAACGATGATAATGACGATATTAACGACGATAATAACGACGATAATAACGACGTTAATAACGACGATAAAAAGAAGATAATGACAATAATAACGACGATATTATCGATGATATTTATGACGATAACAACGTAGATAATGACGATAATAACGACGACATTAACGACGATGATTATGACAAAATAACGACGATATTAACGACGATAATTATGAGGATAATAAGGACGATAACAACGATGATAATGACGATTTTAACGACGATATTAACGACGATAATAACGACGATATTAACGACGATAATAAAGACAATAAAAAGAAGATAATGACAATAATAACGACGATATTAACGATAATATTTATGACGATAACAACGTAGATAATGACGATAATAACGACGACATTAACGACGATGATTATGACAAAATAACGACGATATTAACGACGATAATTATGAGGATGATAAGGACGATAACAACGTAGATAATGACGATAATAACGACGACATTAACGACGATGATTATGACAAAATAACGACGATATTAACGTCGATAATTATGAGGATGATAAGGACGATAACAAGGATGATAATGACGATATTAACGACGATATTAACGACGATAATAACGACGTTAATAACGACGATAAAAAGAAGATAATGACAATAATAACGACGATATTATCGATGTTATTTATGACGATAACAACGTAGATAATGACGATAATAACGACGACGATTATGACAAAATAACGACGATATTAACGACGATATTTATGAGGATAATAAGGACGATAACAACGATGATAATGACGATATTAACGACGATATTAACGACGATAATAACGACGATATTAACGACGATAATAAAGACAATAAAAAGAAGATAATGACAATAATAACGACGATATTAAAGATAATATTTATGACGATAACAACGTAGATAATGACGATAATAACGACGACATTAACGACGATGATTATGACAAAATAACGACGATATTAACGACGATAATTATGAGGATGATAAGGACGATAACAACGTAGATAATGACGATAATAACGACGACATTAACGACGATGATTATGACAAAATAACGACGATATTAACGACGATAATTATGAGGATAATAAGGACGATAACAACGATGATAATGACGATTTTAACGACGATATTAACGACGATAATAACGACGATATTAACGACGATAATAAAGACAATAAAAAGAAGATAATGACAATAATAACGACGATATTAACGATAATATTTATGACGATAACAACGTAGATAATGACGATAATAACGACGACATTAACGACGATGATTATGACAAAATAACGACGATATTAACGACGATAATTATGAGGATGATAAGGACGATAACAACGTAGATAATGACGATAATAACGACGACATTAACGACGATGATTATGACAAAATAACGACGATATTAACGACGATAATTATGAGGATGATAAGGACGATAACAACGATGATAATGACGATAATAACGACGACATTAACGACGATGATTGTGACAAAATAACGACGATATTAACGACGATAATTATGAGGATAATAAGGACGATAACAACGATGATAATGACGATATTAACGACGATAATAACGACGATAATAACGACGTTAATAACGACGATAAAAAGAAGATAATGACAATAATAACGACGATATTATCGATGATATTTATGACGATAACAACGTAGATAATGACGATAATAACGACGACATTAACGACGATGATTATGACAAAATAACGACGATATTAACGACGATAATTATGAGGATAATAAGGACGATAACAACGATGATAATGACGATATTAACGACGATATTAACGACGATAATAAAGACAATAAAAAGAAGATAATGACAATAATAACGACGATATTAAAGATAATATTTATGTCGATAACAACGTAGATAATGACGATAATAACGACGACATTAACGACGATGATTATGACAAAATAACGACGATATTAACGACGATAATTATGAGGATGATAAGGACGATAACAACGATGATAATGACGATATTAACGACGATATTAACGACGATAATAACGACGTTAATAACGACGATAAAAAGAAGATAATGACAATAATAACGACGATATTATCGATGTTATTTATGACGATAACAACGTAGATAATGACGATAATAACGACGACATTAACGACGACGATTATGACAAAATAACGACGATATTAACGACGATAATTATGAGGATGATAAGGACGATAACAACGATGATAATGACGATAATAACGACGACATTAACGACGATGATTGTGACAAAATAACGACGATATTAACGACGATAATTATGAGGATAATAAGGACGATAACAACGATGATAATGACGATATTAACGACGATAATAACGACGATATTAACGACGATAATAACGACGTTAATAACGACGATAAAAAGAAGATAATGACAATAATAACGACGATATTATCGATGATATTTATGACGATAACAACGTAGATAATGACGATAATAACGACGACATTAACGACGATGATTATGACAAAATAACGACGATATTAACGACGATAATTATGAGGATAATAAGGACGATAACAACGATGATAATGACGATATTAACGACGATATTAACGACGATAATAAAGACAATAAAAAGAAGATAATGACAATAATAACGACGATATTAAAGATAATATTTATGTCGATAACAACGTAGATAATGACGATAATAACGACGACATTAACGACGATGATTATGACAAAATAACGACGATATTAACGACGATAATTATGAGGATGATAAGGACGATAACAACGATGATAATGACGATATTAACGACGATAATAACGACGATAATAACGATGATAATGACGATATTAACGACGATAATAACGACGATAACAACGATGATAATGACGAAATAACGACGATAATAACGACGATAATTATGAGGATAATAACGACGATAACAACGATGACAATGACGATAATAACGACGATATTAACGACGATAATTATGAGGATAATAACGACGATAACAACGATGATAATAACGATAATAACGACGATATTAACGACGATAATTATGAGGATGATAAGGACGATAACAACGATGATAATGACGATAATAACGACGACATTAGCGACGATGTTTATGACAAAATAACGACGATAATTATGAGGATAATAAGGACGATAACAACGATGATAATGACGATATTAACGACGATATTAACGACGATAATAACGACGTTAATAACGACGATAAAAAGAAGATAATGACAATAATAACGACGATATTATCGATGATATTTATGACGATAACAACGTAGATAATGACGATAATAACGACGACATTAACGACGATGATTATGACAAAATAACGACGATATTAACGACGATAATTATGAGGATAATAAGGACGATAACAACGATGATAATGACGATTTTAACGACGATATTAACGACGATAATAACGACGATATTAACGACGATAATAAAGACAATAAAAAGAAGATAATGACAATAATAACGACGATATTAACGATAATATTTATGACGATAACAACGTAGATAATGACGATAATAACGACGACATTAACGACGATGATTATGACAAAATAACGACGATATTAACGACGATAATTATGAGGATGATAAGGACGATAACAACGTAGATAATGACGATAATAACGACGACATTAACGACGATGATTATGACAAAATAACGACGATATTAACGACGATAATTATGAGGATGATAAGGACGATAACAAGGATGATAATGACGATATTAACGACGATATTAACGACGATAATAACGACGTTAATAACGACGATAAAAAGAAGATAATGACAATAATAACGACGATATTATCGATGTTATTTATGACGATAACAACGTAGATAATGACGATAATAACGACGACGATTATGACAAAATAACGACGATATTAACGACGATATTTATGAGGATAATAAGGACGATAACAACGATGATAATGACGATATTAACGACGATATTAACGACGATAATAACGACGATATTAACGACGATGATTATGACAAAATAACGACGATATTAACGACGATAATTATGAGGATGATAAGGACGATAACAAGGATGATAATGACGATATTAACGACGATATTAACGACGATAATAACGACGTTAATAACGACGATAAAAAGAAGATAATGACAATAATAACGACGATATTATCGATGTTATTTATGACGATAACAACGTAGATAATGACGATAATAACGACGACGATTATGACAAAATAACGACGATATTAACGACGATATTTATGAGGATAATAAGGACGATAACAACGATGATAATGACGATATTAACGACGATATTAACGACGATAATAACGACGATATTAACGACGATAATAAAGACAATAAAAAGAAGATAATGACAATAATAACGACGATATTAAAGATAATATTTATGACGATAACAACGTAGATAATGACGATAATAACGACGACATTAACGACGATGATTATGACAAAATAACGACGATATTAACGACGATAATTATGAGGATGATAAGGACGATAACAACGTAGATAATGACGATAATAACGACGACATTAACAACGATGATTATGACAAAATAACGACGATATTAACGACGATAATTATGAGGATAATAAGGACGATAACAACGATGATAATGACGATTTTAACGACGATATTAACGACGATAATATCGACGATATTAACGACGATAATAAAGACAATAAAAAGAAGATAATGACAATAATAACGACGATATTAACGATAATATTTATGACGATAACAACGTAGATAATGACGATAATAACGACGACATTAACGACGATGATTATGACAAAATAACGACGATATTAACGACGATAATTATGAGGATGATAAGGACGATAACAACGTAGATAATGACGATAATAACGACGACATTAACGACGATGATTATGACAAAATAACGACGATATTAACGACGATAATTATGAGGATGATAAGGACGATAACAACGATGATAATGACGATAATAACGACGACATTAACGACGATGATTGTGACAAAATAACGACGATATTAACGACGATAATTATGAGGATAATAAGGACGATAACAACGATGATAATGACGATATTAACGACGATAATAACGACGATAATAACGACGTTAATAACGACGATAAAAAGAAGATAATGACAATAATAACGACGATATTATCGATGATATTTATGACGATAACAACGTAGATAATGACGATAATAACGACGACATTAACGACGATGATTATGACAAAATAACGACGATATTAACGACGATAATTATGAGGATAATAAGGACGATAACAACGATGATAATGACGATATTAACGACGATATTAACGACGATAATAAAGACAATAAAAAGAAGATAATGACAATAATAACGACGATATTAAAGATAATATTTATGTCGATAACAACGTAGATAATGACGATAATAACGACGACATTAACGACGATGATTATGACAAAATAACGACGATATTAACGACGATAATTATGAGGATGATAAGGACGATAACAACGATGATAATGACGATATTAACGACGATATTAACGACGATAATAACGACGTTAATAACGACGATAAAAAGAAGATAATGACAATAATAACGACGATATTATCGATGTTATTTATGACGATAACAACGTAGATAATGACGATAATAACGACGACATTAACGACGACGATTATGACAAAATAACGACGATATTAACGACGATAATTATGAGGATGATAAGGACGATAACAACGATGATAATGACGATAATAACGACGACATTAACGAAGATGATTGTGACAAAATAACGACGATATTAACGACGATAATTATGAGGATAATAAGGACGATAACAACGATGATAATGACGATATTAACGACGATAATAACGACGATATTAACGACGATAATAACGACGTTAATAACGACGATAAAAAGAAGATAATGACAATAATAACGACGATATTATCGATGATATTTATGACGATAACAACGTAGATAATGACGATAATAACGACGACATTAACGACGATGATTATGACAAAATAACGACGATATTAACGACGATAATTATGAGGATAATAAGGACGATAACAACGATGATAATGACGATATTAACGACGATATTAACGACGATAATAAAGACAATAAAAAGAAGATAATGACAATAATAACGACGATATTAAAGATAATATTTATGTCGATAACAACGTAGATAATGACGATAATAACGACGACATTAACGACGATGATTATGACAAAATAACGACGATATTAACGACGATAATTATGAGGATGATAAGGACGATAACAACGATGATAATGACGATATTAACGACGATAATAACGACGATAACAACGATGATAATGACGATATTAACGACGATAATAACGACGATAACAACGATGATAATGACGAAATAACGACGATAATAACGACGATAATTATGAGGATAATAACGACGATAACAACGATGACAATGACGATAATAACGACGATATTAACGACGATAATTATGCGGATAATAACGACGATAACAACGATGATAATAACGATAATAACGACGATATTAACGACGATAATTATGAGGATGATAAGGACGATAACAACGATGATAATGACGATAATAACGACGACATTAGCGACGATGTTTATGACAAAATAACGACGATAATTATGAGGATAATAAGGACGATAACAACGATGATAATGACGATATTAACGACGATATTAACGACGATAATAACGACGTTAATAACGACGATAAAAAGAAGATAATGACAATAATAACGACGATATTATCGATGATATTTATGACGATAACAACGTAGATAATGACGATAATAACGACGACATTAACGACGATGATTATGACAAAATAACGACGATATTAACGACGATAATTATGAGGATAATAAGGACGATAACAACGATGATAATGACGATATTAACGACGATATTAACGACGATAATAACGACGATATTAACGACGATAATAAAGACAATAAAAAGAAGATAATGACAATAATAACGACGATATTAACGATAATATTTATGACGATAACAACGTAGATAATGACGATAATAACGACGACATTAACGACGATGATTATGACAAAATAACGACGATATTAACGACGATAATTATGAGGATGATAAGGACGATAACAACGTAGATAATGACGATAATAACGACGACATTAACGACGATGATTATGACAAAATAACGACGATATTAACGACGATAATTATGAGGATGATAAGGACGATAACAAGGATGATAATGACGATATTAACGACGATATTAACGACGATAATAACGACGTTAATAACGACGATAAAAAGAAGATAATGACAATAATAACGACGATATTATCGATGTTATTTATGACGATAACAACGTAGATAATGACGATAATAACGACGACGATTATGACAAAATAACGACGATATTAACGACGATATTTATGAGGATAATAAGGACGATAACAACGATGATAATGACGATATTAACGACGATATTAACGACGATAATAACGACGATATTAACGACGATAATAAAGACAATAAAAAGAAGATAATGACAATAATAACGACGATATTAAAGATAATATTTATGACGATAACAACGTAGATAATGACGATAATAACGACGACATTAATGACGATGATTATGACAAAATAACGACGATATTAACGACGATAATTATGAGGATGATAAGGACGATAACAACGATGATAATGACGATAATAACGACGACATTAGCGACGATGTTTATGACAAAATAACGACGATAATTATGAGGATAATAAGGACGATAACAACGATGATAATGACGATATTAACGACGATATTAACGACGATAATAACGACGTTAATAACGACGATAAAAAGAAGATAATGACAATAATAACGACGATATTATCGATGATATTTATGACGATAACAACGTAGATAATGACGATAATAACGACGACATTAACGACGATGATTATGACAAAATAACGACGATATTAACGACGATAATTATGAGGATAATAAGGACGATAACAACGATGATAATGACGATTTTAACGACGATATTAACGACGATAATAACGACGATATTAACGACGATAATAAAGACAATAAAAAGAAGATAATGACAATAATAACGACGATATTAACGATAATATTTATGACGATAACAACGTAGATAATGACGATAATAACGACGACATTAACGACGATGATTATGACAAAATAACGACGATATTAACGACGATAATTATGAGGATGATAAGGACGATAACAACGTAGATAATGACGATAATAACGACGACATTAACGACGATGATTATGACAAAATAACGACGATATTAACGACGATAATTATGAGGATGATAAGGACGATAACAACGATGATAATGACGATAATAACGACGACATTAACGACGATGATTGTGACAAAATAACGACGATATTAACGACGATAATTATGAGGATAATAAGGACGATAACAACGATGATAATGACGATATTAACGACGATAATAACGACGATAATAACGACGTTAATAACGACGATAAAAAGAAGATAATGACAATAATAACGACGATATTAACGATAATATTTATGACGATAACAACGTAGATAATGACGATAATAACGACGACATTAACGACGATGATTATGACAAAATAACGACGATATTAACGACGATAATTATGAGGATGATAAGGACGATAACAACGATGATAATGACGATAATAACGACGACATTAACGACGATGATTGTGACAAAATAACGACGATATTAACGACGATAATTATGAGGATAATAAGGACGATAACAACGATGATAATGACGATATTAACGACGATAATAACGACGATAATAACGACGTTAATAACGACGATAAAAAGAAGATAATGACAATAATAACGACGATATTATCGATGATATTTATGACGATAACAACGTAGATAATGACGATAATAACGACGACATTAACGACGATGATTATGACAAAATAACGACGATATTAACGACGATAATTATGAGGATAATAAGGACGATAACAACGATGATAATGACGATATTAACGACGATATTAATGACGATGATTATGACAAAATAACGACGATATTAACGACGATAATTATGAGGATGATAAGGACGATAACAACGATGATAATGACGATAATAACGACGACATTAGCGACGATGTTTATGACAAAATAACGACGATAATTATGAGGATAATAAGGACGATAACAACGATGATAATGACGATATTAACGACGATATTAACGACGATAATAACGACGTTAATAACGACGATAAAAAGAAGATAATGACAATAATAACGACGATATTATCGATGATATTTATGACGATAACAACGTAGATAATGACGATAATAACGACGACATTAACGACGATGATTATGACAAAATAACGACGATATTAACGACGATAATTATGAGGATAATAAGGACGATAACAACGATGATAATGACGATTTTAACGACGATATTAACGACGATAATAACGACGATATTAACGACGATAATAAAGACAATAAAAAGAAGATAATGACAATAATAACGACGATATTAACGATAATATTTATGACGATAACAACGTAGATAATGACGATAATAACGACGACATTAACGACGATGATTATGACAAAATAACGACGATATTAACGACGATAATTATGAGGATGATAAGGACGATAACAACGTAGATAATGACGATAATAACGACGACATTAACGACGATGATTATGACAAAATAACGACGATATTAACGACGATAATTATGAGGATGATAAGGACGATAACAACGATGATAATGACGATAATAACGACGACATTAACGACGATGATTGTGACAAAATAACGACGATATTAACGACGATAATTATGAGGATAATAAGGACGATAACAACGATGATAATGACGATATTAACGACGATAATAACGACGATAATAACGACGTTAATAACGACGATAAAAAGAAGATAATGACAATAATAACGACGATATTAACGATAATATTTATGACGATAACAACGTAGATAATGACGATAATAACGACGACATTAACGACGATGATTATGACAAAATAACGACGATATTAACGACGATAATTATGAGGATGATAAGGACGATAACAACGATGATAATGACGATAATAACGACGACATTAACGACGATGATTGTGACAAAATAACGACGATATTAACGACGATAATTATGAGGATAATAAGGACGATAACAACGATGATAATGACGATATTAACGACGATAATAACGACGATAATAACGACGTTAATAACGACGATAAAAAGAAGATAATGACAATAATAACGACGATATTATCGATGATATTTATGACGATAACAACGTAGATAATGACGATAATAACGACGACATTAACGACGATGATTATGACAAAATAACGACGATATTAACGACGATAATTATGAGGATAATAAGGACGATAACAACGATGATAATGACGATATTAACGACGATATTAACGACGATAATAAAGACAATAAAAAGAAGATAATGACAATAATAACGACGATATTAAAGATAATATTTATGTCGATAACAACGTAGATAATGACGATAATAACGACGACATTAACGACGATGATTATGACAAAATAACGACGATATTAACGACGATAATTATGAGGATGATAAGGACGATAACAACGATGATAATGACGATATTAACGACGATATTAACGACGATAATAACGACGTTAATAACGACGATAAAAAGAAGATAATGACAATAATAACGACGATATTATCGATGTTATTTATGACGATAACAACGTAGATAATGACGATAATAACGACGACATTAACGACGACGATTATGACAAAATAACGACGATATTAACGACGATAATTATGAGGATGATAAGGACGATAACAACGATGATAATGACGATAATAACGACGACATTAACGACGATGATTGTGACAAAATAACGACGATATTAACGACGATAATTATGAGGATAATAAGGACGATAACAACGATGATAATGACGATATTAACGACGATAATAACGACGATATTAACGACGATAATAACGACGTTAATAACGACGATAAAAAGAAGATAATGACAATAATAACGACGATATTATCGATGATATTTATGACGATAACAACGTAGATAATGACGATAATAACGACGACATTAACGACGATGATTATGACAAAATAACGACGATATTAACGACGATAATTATGAGGATAATAAGGACGATAACAATGATGATAATGACGATATTAACGACGATATTAACGACGATAATAAAGACAATAAAAAGAAGATAATGACAATAATAACGACGATATTAAAGATAATATTTATGTCGATAACAACGTAGATAATGACGATAATAACGACGACATTAACGACGATGATTATGACAAAATAACGACGATATTAACGACGATAATTATGAGGATGATAAGGACGATAACAACGATGATAATGACGATATTAACGACGATAATAACGACGATAACAACGATGATAATGAGGATATTAACGACGATAATAACGACGATAACAACGATGATAATGACGAAATAACGACGATAATAACGACGATAATTATGAGGATAATAACGACGATAACAACGATGACAATGACGATAATAACGACGATATTAACGACGATAATTATGCGGATAATAACGACGATAACAACGATGATAATAACGATAATAACGACGATATTAACGACGATAATTATGAGGATGATAAGGACGATAACAACGATGATAATGACGATAATAACGACGACATTAGCGACGATGTTTATGACAAAATAACGACGATAATTATGAGGATAATAAGGACGATACAACGATGATAATGACGATATTAACGACGATATTAACGACGATAATAACGACGTTAATAACGACGATAAAAAGAAGATAATGACAATAATAACGACGATATTATCGATGATATTTATGACGATAACAACGTAGATAATGACGATAATAACGACGACATTAACGACGATGATTATGACAAAATAACGACGATATTAACGACGATAATTATGAGGATAATAAGGACGATAACAACGATGATAATGACGATTTTAACGACGATATTAACGACGATAATAACGACGATATTAACGACGATAATAAAGACAATAAAAAGAAGATAATGACAATAATAACGACGATATTAACGATAATATTTATGACGATAACAACGTAGATAATGACGATAATAACGACGACATTAACGACGATGATTATGACAAAATAACGACGATATTAACGACGATAATTATGAGGATGATAAGGACGATAACAACGTAGATAATGACGATAATAACGACGACATTAACGACGATGATTATGACAAAATAACGACGATATTAACGACGATAATTATGAGGATGATAAGGACGATAACAACGATGATAATGACGATAATAACGACGACATTAACGACGATGATTGTGACAAAATAACGACGATATTAACGACGATAATTATGAGGATAATAAGGACGATAACAACGATGATAATGACGATATTAACGACGATAATAACGACGATAATAACGACGTTAATAACGACGATAAAAAGAAGATAATGACAATAATAACGACGATATTAACGATAATATTTATGACGATAACAACGTAGATAATGACGATAATAACGACGACATTAACGACGATGATTATGACAAAATAACGACGATATTAACGACGATAATTATGAGGATGATAAGGACGATAACAACGATGATAATGACGATAATAACGACGACATTAACGACGATGATTGTGACAAAATAACGACGATATTAACGACGATAATTATGAGGATAATAAGGACGATAACAACGATGATAATGACGATATTAACGACGATAATAACGACGATAATAACGACGTTAATAACGACGATAAAAAGAAGATAATGACAATAATAACGACGATATTATCGATGATATTTATGACGATAACAACGTAGATAATGACGATAATAACGACGACATTAACGACGATGATTATGACAAAATAACGACGATATTAACGACGATAATTATGAGGATAATAAGGACGATAACAACGATGATAATGACGATATTAACGACGATATTAACGACGATAATAAAGACAATAAAAAGAAGATAATGACAATAATAACGACGATATTAAAGATAATATTTATGTCGATAACAACGTAGATAATGACGATAATAACGACGACATTAACGACGATGATTATGACAAAATAACGACGATATTAACGACGATAATTATGAGGATGATAAGGACGATAACAACGATGATAATGACGATATTAACGACGATATTAACGACGATAATAACGACGTTAATAACGACGATAAAAAGAAGATAATGACAATAATAACGACGATATTATCGATGTTATTTATGACGATAACAACGTAGATAATGACGATAATAACGACGACATTAACGACGACGATTATGACAAAATAACGACGATATTAACGACGATAATTATGAGGATGATAAGGACGATAACAACGATGATAATGACGATAATAACGACGACATTAACGACGATGATTGTGACAAAATAACGACGATATTAACGACGATAATTATGAGGATAATAAGGACGATAACAACGATGATAATGACGATATTAACGACGATAATAACGACGATATTAACGACGATAATAACGACGTTAATAACGACGATAAAAAGAAGATAATGACAATAATAACGACGATATTATCGATGATATTTATGACGATAACAACGTAGATAATGACGATAATAACGACGACATTAACGACGATGATTATGACAAAATAACGACGATATTAACGACGATAATTATGAGGATAATAAGGACGATAACAACGATGATAATGACGATATTAACGACGATATTAACGACGATAATAAAGACAATAAAAAGAAGATAATGACAATAATAACGACGATATTAAAGATAATATTTATGTCGATAACAACGTAGATAATGACGATAATAACGACGACATTAACGACGATGATTATGACAAAATAACGACGATATTAACGACGATAATTATGAGGATGATAAGGACGATAACAACGATGATAATGACGATATTAACGACGATAATAACGACGATAACAACGATGATAATGACGATATTAACGACGATAATAACGACGATAACAACGATGATAATGACGAAATAACGACGATAATAACGACGATAATTATGAGGATAATAACGACGATAACAACGATGACAATGACGATAATAACGACGATATTAACGACGATAATTATGCGGATAATAACGACGATAACAACGATGATAATAACGATAATAACGACGATATTAACGACGATAATTATGAGGATAATAAGGACGATAACAACGATGATAATGACGATATTAACGACGATATTAACGACGATAATAACGACGATATTAACGACGATAATAAAGACAATAAAAAGAAGATAATGACAATAATAACGACGATATTATCGATGATATTTATGACAATAACAACGTAGATAATGACGATAATAACGACGACATTAACGACGACGATTATGACAAAATAACGACGATATTAACGACGATAATTATGAGGATGATAAGGACGATAACAATGATGATAATGACGATATTAACGACGATATTAACGACGATAATAACGACGTTAATAACGACGATAAAAAGAAGATAATGACAATAATAACGACGATATTATCGATGATATTTATGACGATAACAACGTAGATAATGACGATAATAACGACGACATTAACGACGATGATTATGACAAAATAACGACGATATTAACGACGATAATTATGAGGATGATAAGGACGATAACAAGGATGATAATGACGATATTAACGACGATATTAACGACGATAATAACGACGTTAATAACGACGATAAAAAGAAGATAATGACAATAATAACGACGATATTATCGATGTTATTTATGACGATAACAACGTAGATAATGACGATAATAACGACGACGATTATGACAAAATAACGACGATAATTATGAGGATAATAAGGACGATAACAACGATGATAATGACGATATTAACGACGATATTAACGACGATAATAAAGACAATAAAAAGAAGATAATGACAATAATAACGACGATATTAAAGATACTATTTATGTCGATAACAACGTAGATAATGACGATAATAACGACGACATTAACGACGATGATTATGACAAAATAACGACGATATTAACGACGATAATTATGAGGATGATAAGGACGATAACAACGATGATAATGACGATATTAACGACGATATTAACGACGATAATAACGACGTTAATAACGACGATAAAAAGAAGATAATGACAATAATAACGACGATATTATCGATGATATTTATGACGATAACAACGTAGATAATGACGATAATAACGACGACATTAACGACGATGATTATGACAAAATAACGACGATATTAACGACGATAATTATGAGGATGATAAGGACGATAACAACGATGATAATGACGATAATAACGACGACATTAGCGACGATGTTTATGACAAAATAACGACGATAATTATGAGGATAATAAGGACGATAACAACGATGATAATGACGATATTAACGACGATATTAACGACGATAATAACGACGTTAATAACGACGATAAAAAGAAGATAATGACAATAATAACGACGATATTATCGATGATATTTATGACGATAACAACGTAGATAATGACGATAATAACGACGACATTAACGACGATGATTATGACAAAATAACGACGATATTAACGACGATAATTATGAGGATAATAAGGACGATAACAACGATGATAATGACGATTTTAACGACGATATTAACGACGATAATAACGACGTTAATAACGACGATAAAAAGAAGATAATGACAATAATAACGACGATATTATCGATGTTATTTATGACGATAACAACGTAGATAATGACGATAATAACGACGACATTAACGACGACGATTATGACAAAATAACGACGATATTAACGACGATAATTATGAGGATGATAAGGACGATAACAACGATGATAATGACGATAATAACGACGACATTAACGACGATGATTGTGACAAAATAACGACGATATTAACGACGATAATTATGAGGATAATAAGGACGATAACAACGATGATAATGACGATATTAACGACGATAATAACGACGATATTAACGACGATAATAACGACGTTAATAACGACGATAAAAAGAAGATAATGACAATAATAACGACGATATTATCGATGATATTTATGACGATAACAACGTAGATAATGACGATAATAACGACGACATTAACGACGATGATTATGACAAAATAACGACGATATTAACGACGATAATTATGAGGATAATAAGGACGATAACAACGATGATAATGACGATATTAACGACGATATTAACGACGATAATAAAGACAATAAAAAGAAGATAATGACAATAATAACGACGATATTAAAGATAATATTTATGTCGATAACAACGTAGATAATGACGATAATAACGACGACATTAACGACGATGATTATGACAAAATAACGACGATATTAACGACGATACTTATGAGGATGATAAGGACGATAACAACGATGATAATGACGATAATAACGACGACATTAGCGACGATGTTTATGACAAAATAACGACGATAATTATGAGGATAATAAGGACGATAACAACGATGATAATGACGATATTAACGACGATATTAACGACGATAATAACGACGTTAATAACGACGATAAAAAGAAGATAATGACAATAATAACGACGATATTATCGATGATATTTATGACGATAACAACGTAGATAATGACGATAATAACGACGACATTAACGACGATGATTATGACAAAATAACGACGATATTAACGACGATAATTATGAGGATAATAAGGACGATAACAACGATGATAATGACGATTTTAACGACGATATTAACGACGATAATAACGACGATATTAACGACGATAATAAAGACAATAAAAAGAAGATAATGACAATAATAACGACGATATTAACGATAATATTTATGACGATAACAACGTAGATAATGACGATAATAACGACGACATTAACGACGATGATTATGACAAAATAACGACGATATTAACGACGATAATTATGAGGATGATAAGGACGATAACAACGTAGATAATGACGATAATAACGACGACATTAACGACGATGATTATGACAAAATAACGACGATATTAACGACGATAATTATGAGGATGATAAGGACGATAACAACGATGATAATGACGATAATAACGACGACATTAACGACGATGATTGTGACAAAATAACGACGATATTAACGACGATAATTATGAGGATAATAAGGACGATAACAACGATGATAATGACGATATTAACGACGATAATAACGACGATAATAACGACGTTAATAACGACGATAAAAAGAAGATAATGACAATAATAACGACGATATTATCGATGATATTTATGACGATAACAACGTAGATAATGACGATAATAACGACGACATTAACGACGATGATTATGACAAAATAACGACGATATTAACGACGATAATTATGAGGATAATAAGGACGATAACAACGATGATAATGACGATATTAACGACGATATTAACGACGATAATAAAGACAATAAAAAGAAGATAATGACAATAATAACGACGATATTAAAGACGTAGATAATGACGATAATAACGACGACATTAACGACGATGATTATGACAAAATAACGACGATATTAACGACGATAATTATGAGGATGATAAGGACGATAACAACGATGATAATGACGATATTAACGACGATATTAACGACGATAATAACGACGTTAATAACGACGATAAAAAGAAGATAATGACAATAATAACGACGATATTATCGATGTTATTTATGACGATAACAACGTAGATAATGACGATAATAACGACGACATTAACGACGACGATTATGACAAAATAACGACGATATTAACGACGATAATTATGAGGATGATAAGGACGATAACAACGATGATAATGACGATAATAACGACGACATTAACGACGATGATTGTGACAAAATAACGACGATATTAACGACGATAATTATGAGGATAATAAGGACGATAACAACGATGATAATGACGATATTAACGACGATAATAACGACGATATTAACGACGATAATAACGACGTTAATAACGACGATAAAAAGAAGATAATGACAATAATAACGACGATATTATCGATGATATTTATGACGATAACAACGTAGATAATGACGATAATAACGACGACATTAACGACGATGATTATGACAAAATAACGACGATATTAACGACGATAATTATGAGGATAATAAGGACGATAACAACGATGATAATGACGATTTTAACGACGATATTAACGACGATAATAACGACGTTAATAACGACGATAAAAAGAAGATAATGACAATAATAACGACGATATTATCGATGTTATTTATGACGATAACAACGTAGATAATGACGATAATAACGACGACATTAACGACGACGATTATGACAAAATAACGACGATATTAACGACGATAATTATGAGGATGATAAGGACGATAACAACGATGATAATGACGATAATAACGACGACATTAACGACGATGATTGTGACAAAATAACGACGATATTAACGACGATAATTATGAGGATAATAAGGACGATAACAACGATGATAATGACGATATTAACGACGATAATAACGACGATATTAACGACGATAATAACGACGTTAATAACGACGATAAAAAGAAGATAATGACAATAATAACGACGATATTATCGATGATATTTATGACGATAACAACGTAGATAATGACGATAATAACGACGACATTAACGACGATGATTATGACAAAATAACGACGATATTAACGACGATAATTATGAGGATAATAAGGACGATAACAACGATGATAATGACGATATTAACGACGATATTAACGACGATAATAAAGACAATAAAAAGAAGATAATGACAATAATAACGACGATATTAAAGATAATATTTATGTCGATAACAACGTAGATAATGACGATAATAACGACGACATTAACGACGATGATTATGACAAAATAACGACGATATTAACGACGATAATTATGAGGATGATAAGGACGATAACAACGATGATAATGACGATATTAACGACGATATTAACGACGATAATAACGACGTTAATAACGACGATAAAAAGAAGATAATGACAATAATAACGACGATATTATCGATGATATTTATGACGATAACAACGTAGATAATGACGATAATAACGACGACATTAACGACGATGATTATGACAAAATAACGACGATATTAACGACGATAATTATGAGGATGATAAGGACGATAACAACGATGATAATGACGATAATAACGACGACATTAGCGACGATGTTTATGACAAAATAACGACGATAATTATGAGGATAATAAGGACGATAACAACGATGATAATGACGATATTAACGACGATATTAACGACGATAATAACGACGTTAATAACGACGATAAAAAGAAGATAATGACAATAATAACGACGATATTATCGATGATATTTATGACGATAACAACGTAGATAATGACGATAATAACGACGACATTAACGACGATGATTATGACAAAATAACGACGATATTAACGACGATAATTATGAGGATAATAAGGACGATAACAACGATGATAATGACGATTTTAACGACGATATTAACGACGATAATAACGACGTTAATAACGACGATAAAAAGAAGATAATGACAATAATAACGACGATATTATCGATGTTATTTATGACGATAACAACGTAGATAATGACGATAATAACGACGACATTAACGACGACGATTATGACAAAATAACGACGATATTAACGACGATAATTATGAGGATGATAAGGACGATAACAACGATGATAATGACGATAATAACGACGACATTAACGACGATGATTGTGACAAAATAACGACGATATTAACGACGATAATTATGAGGATAATAAGGACGATAACAACGATGATAATGACGATATTAACGACGATAATAACGACGATATTAACGACGATAATAACGACGTTAATAACGACGATAAAAAGAAGATAATGACAATAATAACGACGATATTATCGATGATATTTATGACGATAACAACGTAGATAATGACGATAATAACGACGACATTAACGACGATGATTATGACAAAATAACGACGATATTAACGACGATAATTATGAGGATAATAAGGACGATAACAACGATGATAATGACGATATTAACGACGATATTAACGACGATAATAAAGACAATAAAAAGAAGATAATGACAATAATAACGACGATATTAAAGATAATATTTATGTCGATAACAACGTAGATAATGACGATAATAACGACGACATTAACGACGATGATTATGACAAAATAACGACGATATTAACGACGATACTTATGAGGATGATAAGGACGATAACAACGATGATAATGACGATAATAACGACGACATTAGCGACGATGTTTATGACAAAATAACGACGATAATTATGAGGATAATAAGGACGATAACAACGATGATAATGACGATATTAACGACGATATTAACGACGATAATAACGACGTTAATAACGACGATAAAAAGAAGATAATGACAATAATAAGGACGATATTATCGATGATATTTATGACGATAACAACGTAGATAATGACGATAATAACGACGACATTAACGACGATGATTATGACAAAATAACGACGATATTAACGACGATAATTATGAGGATAATAAGGACGATAACAACGATGATAATGACGATTTTAACGACGATATTAACGACGATAATAACGACGATATTAACGACGATAATAAAGACAATAAAAAGAAGATAATGACAATAATAACGACGATATTAACGATAATATTTATGACGATAACAACGTAGATAATGACGATAATAACGACGACATTAACGACGATGATTATGACAAAATAACGACGATATTAACGACGATAATTATGAGGATGATAAGGACGATAACAACGTAGATAATGACGATAATAACGACGACATTAACGACGATGATTATGACAAAATAACGACGATATTAACGACGATAATTATGAGGATGATAAGGACGATAACAACGATGATAATGACGATAATAACGACGACATTAACGACGATGATTGTGACAAAATAACGACGATATTAACGACGATAATTATGAGGATAATAAGGACGATAACAACGATGATAATGACGATATTAACGACGATAATAACGACGATAATAACGACGTTAATAACGACGATAAAAAGAAGATAATGACAATAATAACGACGATATTATCGATGATATTTATGACGATAACAACGTAGATAATGACGATAATAACGACGACATTAACGACGATGATTATGACAAAATAACGACGATATTAACGACGATAATTATGAGGATAATAAGGACGATAACAACGATGATAATGACGATATTAACGACGATATTAACGACGATAATAAAGACAATAAAAAGAAGATAATGACAATAATAACGACGATATTAAAGATAATATTTATGTCGATAACAACGTAGATAATGACGATAATAACGACGACATTAACGACGATGATTATGACAAAATAACGACGATATTAACGACGATAATTATGAGGATGATAAGGACGATAACAACGATGATAATGACGATATTAACGACGATATTAACGACGATAATAACGACGTTAATAACGACGATAAAAAGAAGATAATGACAATAATAACGACGATATTATCGATGTTATTTATGACGATAACAACGTAGATAATGACGATAATAACGACGACATTAACGACGACGATTATGACAAAATAACGACGATATTAACGACGATAATTATGAGGATGATAAGGACGATAACAACGATGATAATGACGATAATAACGACGACATTAACGACGATGATTGTGACAAAATAACGACGATATTAACGACGATAATTATGAGGATAATAAGGACGATAACAACGATGATAATGACGATATTAACGACGATAATAACGACGATATTAACGACGATAATAACGACGTTAATAACGACGATAAAAAGAAGATAATGACAATAATAACGACGATATTATCGATGATATTTATGACGATAACAACGTAGATAATGACGATAATAACGACGACATTAACGACGATGATTATGACAAAATAACGACGATATTAACGACGATAATTATGAGGATAATAAGGACGATAACAACGATGATAATGACGATTTTAACGACGATATTAACGACGATAATAACGACGTTAATAACGACGATAAAAAGAAGATAATGACAATAATAACGACGATATTATCGATGTTATTTATGACGATAACAACGTAGATAATGACGATAATAACGACGACATTAACGACGACGATTATGACAAAATAACGACGATATTAACGACGATAATTATGAGGATGATAAGGACGATAACAACGATGATAATGACGATAATAACGACGACATTAACGACGATGATTGTGACAAAATAACGACGATATTAACGACGATAATTATGAGGATAATAAGGACGATAACAACGATGATAATGACGATATTAACGACGATAATAACGACGATATTAACGACGATAATAACGACGTTAATAACGACGATAAAAAGAAGATAATGACAATAATAACGACGATATTATCGATGATATTTATGACGATAACAACGTAGATAATGACGATAATAACGACGACATTAACGACGATGATTATGACAAAATAACGACGATATTAACGACGATAATTATGAGGATAATAAGGACGATAACAACGATGATAATGACGATATTAACGACGATATTAACGACGATAATAAAGACAATAAAAAGAAGATAATGACAATAATAACGACGATATTAAAGATAATATTTATGTCGATAACAACGTAGATAATGACGATAATAACGACGACATTAACGACGATGATTATGACAAAATAACGACGATATTAACGACGATAATTATGAGGATGATAAGGACGATAACAACGATGATAATGACGATATTAACGACGATATTAACGACGATAATAACGACGTTAATAACGACGATAAAAAGAAGATAATGACAATAATAACGACGATATTATCGATGATATTTATGACGATAACAACGTAGATAATGACGATAATAACGACGACATTAACGACGATGATTATGACAAAATAACGACGATATTAACGACGATAATTATGAGGATGATAAGGACGATAACAACGATGATAATGACGATAATAACGACGACATTAGCGACGATGTTTATGACAAAATAACGACGATAATTATGAGGATAATAAGGACGATAACAACGATGATAATGACGATATTAACGACGATATTAACGACGATAATAACGACGTTAATAACGACGATAAAAAGAAGATAATGACAATAATAACGACGATATTATCGATGATATTTATGACGATAACAACGTAGATAATGACGATAATAACGACGACATTAACGACGATGATTATGACAAAATAACGACGATATTAACGACGATAATTATGAGGATAATAAGGACGATAACAACGATGATAATGACGATTTTAACGACGATATTAACGACGATAATAACGACGTTAATAACGACGATAATAAGAAGATAATGACAATAATAACGACGATATTATCGATGTTATTTATGACGATAACAACGATGATAATGACGATAATAACGACGACATTAACGACGACGATTATGACAAAATAACGACGATATTAACGACGATAATTATGAGGATGATAAGGACGATAACAACGATGATAATGACGATAATAACGACGACATTAACGACGATGATTGTGACAAAATAACGACGATATTAACGACGATAATTATGAGGATAATAAGGACGATAACAACGATGATAATGACGATATTAACGACGATAATAACGACGATATTAACGACGATAATAACGACGTTAATAACGACGATAAAAAGAAGATAATGACAATAATAACGACGATATTATCGATGATATTTATGACGATAACAACGTAGATAATGACGATAATAACGACGACATTAACGACGATGATTATGACAAAATAACGACGATATTAACGACGATAATTATGAGGATAATAAGGACGATAACAACGATGATAATGACGATATTAACGACGATATTAACGACGATAATAAAGACAATAAAAAGAAGATAATGACAATAATAACGACGATATTAAAGATAATATTTATGTCGATAACAACGTAGATAATGACGATAATAACGACGACATTAACGACGATGATTATGACAAAATAACGACGATATTAACGACGATAATTATAAGGATGATAAGGACGATAACAACGATGATAATGACGATATTAACGACGATATTAACGACGATAATAACGACGTTAATAACGACGATAAAAAGAAGATAATGACAATAATAACGACGATATTATCGATGTTATTTATGACGATAACAACGTAGATAATGACGATAATAACGACGACATTAACGACGATGATTATGACAAAATAACGACGATATTAACGACGATAATTATGAGGATAATAAGGACGATAACAACGATGATAATGACGATTTTAACGACGATATTAACGACGATAATAACGACGTTAATAACGACGATAATAAGAAGATAATGACAATAATAACGACGATATTATCGATGTTATTTATGACGATAACAACGTAGATAATGACGATAATAACGACGACATTAACGACGACGATTATGACAAAATAACGACGATATTAACGACGATAATTATGAGGATGATAAGGACGATAACAACGATGATAATGACGATAATAACGACGACATTAACGACGATGATTGTGACAAAATAACGACGATATTAACGACGATAATTATGAGGATAATAAGGACGATAACAACGATGATAATGACGATATTAACGACGATAATAACGACGATATTAACGACGATAATAACGACGTTAATAACGACGATAAAAAGAAGATAATGACAATAATAACGACGATATTATCGATGATATTTATGACGATAACAACGTAGATAATGACGATAATAACGACGACATTAACGACGATGATTATGACAAAATAACGACGATATTAACGACGATAATTATGAGGATAATAAGGACGATAACAACGATGATAATGACGATATTAACGACGATATTAACGACGATAATAAAGACAATAAAAAGAAGATAATGACAATAATAACGACGATATTAAAGATAATATTTATGTCGATAACAACGTAGATAATGACGATAATAACGACGACATTAACGACGATGATTATGACAAAATAACGACGATATTAACGACGATAATTATGAGGATGATAAGGACGATAACAACGATGATAATGACGATATTAACGACGACATTAGCGACGATGTTTATGACAAAATAACGACGATAATTATGAGGATAATAAGGACGATAACAACGATGATAATGACGATATTAACGACGATATTAACGACGATAATAACGACGTTAATAACGACGATAAAAAGAAGATAATGACAATAATAACGACGATATTATCGATGATATTTATGACGATAACAACGTAGATAATGACGATAATAACGACGACATTAACGACGATGATTATGACAAAATAACGACGATATTAACGACGATAATTATGAGGATAATAAGGACGATAACAACGATGATAATGACGATTTTAACGACGATATTAACGACGATAATAACGACGATATTAACGACGATAATAAAGACAATAAAAAGAAGATAATGACAATAATAACGACGATATTAACGATAATATTTATGACGATAACAACGTAGATAATGACGATAATAACGACGACATTAACGACGATGATTATGACAAAATAACGACGATATTAACGACGATAATTATGAGGATGATAAGGACGATAACAACGTAGATAATGACGATAATAACGACGACATTAACGACGATGATTATGACAAAATAACGACGATATTAACGACGATAATTATGAGGATGATAAGGACGATAACAACGATGATAATGACGATAATAACGACGACATTAACGACGATGATTGTGACAAAATAACGACGATATTAACGACGATAATTATGAGGATAATAAGGACGATAACAACGATGATAATGACGATATTAACGACGATAATAACGACGATAATAACGACGTTAATAACGACGATAAAAAGAAGATAATGACAATAATAACGACGATATTATCGATGATATTTATGACGATAACAACGTAGATAATGACGATAATAACGACGACATTAACGACGATGATTATGACAAAATAACGACGATATTAACGACGATAATTATGAGGATAATAAGGACGATAACAACGATGATAATGACGATATTAACGACGATATTAACGACGATAATAAAGACAATAAAAAGAAGATAATGACAATAATAACGACGATATTAAAGATAATATTTATGTCGATAACAACGTAGATAATGACGATAATAACGACGACATTAACGACGATGATTATGACAAAATAACGACGATATTAACGACGATAATTATGAGGATGATAAGGACGATAACAACGATGATAATGACGATATTAACGACGATATTAACGACGATAATAACGACGTTAATAACGACGATAAAAAGAAGATAATGACAATAATAACGACGATATTATCGATGTTATTTATGACGATAACAACGTAGATAATGACGATAATAACGACGACATTAACGACGACGATTATGACAAAATAACGACGATATTAACGACGATAATTATGAGGATGATAAGGACGATAACAACGATGATAATGACGATAATAACGACGACATTAACGACGATGATTGTGACAAAATAACGACGATATTAACGACGATAATTATGAGGATAATAAGGACGATAACAACGATGATAATGACGATATTAACGACGATAATAACGACGATATTAACGACGATAATAACGACGTTAATAACGACGATAAAAAGAAGATAATGACAATAATAACGACGATATTATCGATGATATTTATGACGATAACAACGTAGATAATGACGATAATAACGACGACATTAACGACGATGATTATGACAAAATAACGACGATATTAACGACGATAATTATGAGGATAATAAGGACGATAACAACGATGATAATGACGATTTTAACGACGATATTAACGACGATAATAACGACGTTAATAACGACGATAAAAAGAAGATAATGACAATAATAACGACGATATTATCGATGTTATTTATGACGATAACAACGTAGATAATGACGATAATAACGACGACATTAACGACGATGATTGTGACAAAATAACGACGATATTAACGACGATAATTATGAGGATAATAAGGACGATAACAACGATGATAATGACGATATTAACGACGATAATAACGACGATATTAACGACGATAATAACGACGTTAATAACGACGATAAAAAGAAGATAATGACAATAATAACGACGATATTATCGATGATATTTATGACGATAACAACGTAGATAATGACGATAATAACGACGACATTAACGACGATGATTATGACAAAATAACGACGATATTAACGACGATAATTATGAGGATAATAAGGACGATAACAACGATGATAATGACGATATTAACGACGATATTAACGACGATAATAAAGACAATAAAAAGAAGATAATGACAATAATAACGACGATATTAAAGATAATATTTATGTCGATAACAACGTAGATAATGACGATAATAACGACGACATTAACGACGATGATTATGACAAAATAACGACGATATTAACGACGATAATTATGAGGATGATAAGGACGATAACAACGATGATAATGACGATATTAACGACGACATTAGCGACGATGTTTATGACAAAATAACGACGATAATTATGAGGATAATAAGGACGATAACAACGATGATAATGACGATATTAACGACGATATTAACGACGATAATAACGACGTTAATAACGACGATAAAAAGAAGATAATGACAATAATAACGACGATATTATCGATGATATTTATGACGATAACAACGTAGATAATGACGATAATAACGACGACATTAACGACGATGATTATGACAAAATAACGACGATATTAACGACGATAATTATGAGGATAATAAGGACGATAACAACGATGATAATGACGATTTTAACGACGATATTAACGACGATAATAACGACGATATTAACGACGATAATAAAGACAATAAAAAGAAGATAATGACAATAATAACGACGATATTAACGATAATATTTATGACGATAACAACGTAGATAATGACGATAATAACGACGACATTAACGACGATGATTATGACAAAATAACGACGATATTAACGACGATAATTATGAGGATGATAAGGACGATAACAACGTAGATAATGACGATAATAACGACGACATTAACGACGATGATTATGACAAAATAACGACGATATTAACGACGATAATTATGAGGATGATAAGGACGATAACAACGATGATAATGACGATAATAACGACGACATTAACGACGATGATTGTGACAAAATAACGACGATATTAACGACGATAATTATGAGGATAATAAGGACGATAACAACGATGATAATGACGATATTAACGACGATAATAACGACGATAATAACGACGTTAATAACGACGATAAAAAGAAGATAATGACAATAATAACGACGATATTATCGATGATATTTATGACGATAACAACGTAGATAATGACGATAATAACGACGACATTAACGACGATGATTATGACAAAATAACGACGATATTAACGACGATAATTATGAGGATAATAAGGACGATAACAACGATGATAATGACGATATTAACGACGATATTAACGACGATAATAAAGACAATAAAAAGAAGATAATGACAATAATAACGACGATATTAAAGATAATATTTATGTCGATAACAACGTAGATAATGACGATAATAACGACGACATTAACGACGATGATTATGACAAAATAACGACGATATTAACGACGATAATTATGAGGATGATAAGGACGATAACAACGATGATAATGACGATATTAACGACGATATTAACGACGATAATAACGACGTTAATAACGACGATAAAAAGAAGATAATGACAATAATAACGACGATATTATCGATGTTATTTATGACGATAACAACGTAGATAATGACGATAATAACGACGACATTAACGACGACGATTATGACAAAATAACGACGATATTAACGACGATAATTATGAGGATGATAAGGACGATAACAACGATGATAATGACGATAATAACGACGACATTAACGACGATGATTGTGACAAAATAACGACGATATTAACGACGATAATTATGAGGATAATAAGGACGATAACAACGATGATAATGACGATATTAACGACGATAATAACGACGATATTAACGACGATAATAACGACGTTAATAACGACGATAAAAAGAAGATAATGACAATAATAACGACGATATTATCGATGATATTTATGACGATAACAACGTAGATAATGACGATAATAACGACGACATTAACGACGATGATTATGACAAAATAACGACGATATTAACGACGATAATTATGAGGATAATAAGGACGATAACAACGATGATAATGACGATTTTAACGACGATATTAACGACTATAATAACGACGTTAATAACGACGATAAAAAGAAGATAATGACAATAATAACGACGATATTATCGATGTTATTTATGACGATAACAACGTAGATAATGACGATAATAACGACGACATTAACGACGATGATTATGACAAAATAACGACGATATTAACGACGATAATTATGAGGATAATAAGGACGATAACAACGATGATAATGACGATTTTAACGACGATATTAACGACGATAATAACGACGTTAATAACGACGATAAAAAGAAGATAATGACAATAATAACGACGATATTATCGATGTTATTTATGACGATAACAACGTAGATAATGACGATAATAACGACGACATTAACGACGATGATTGTGACAAAATAACGACGATATTAACGACGATAATTATGAGGATAATAAGGACGATAACAACGATGATAATGACGATATTAACGACGATAATAACGACGATATTAACGACGATAATAACGACGTTAATAACGACGATAAAAAGAAGATAATGACAATAATAACGACGATATTATCGATGATATTTATGACGATAACAACGTAGATAATGACGATAATAACGACGACATTAACGACGATGATTATGACAAAATAACGACGATATTAACGACGATAATTATGAGGATAATAAGGACGATAACAACGATGATAATGACGATATTAACGACGATATTAACGACGATAATAAAGACAATAAAAAGAAGATAATGACAATAATAACGACGATATTAAAGATAATATTTATGTCGATAACAACGTAGATAATGACGATAATAACGACGACATTAACGACGATGATTATGACAAAATAACGACGATATTAACGACGATAATTATGAGGATGATAAGGACGATAACAACGATGATAATGACGATATTAACGACGACATTAGCGACGATGTTTATGACAAAATAACGACGATAATTATGAGGATAATAAGGACGATAACAACGATGATAATGACGATATTAACGACGATATTAACGACGATAATAACGACGTTAATAACGACGATAAAAAGAAGATAATGACAATAATAACGACGATATTATCGATGATATTTATGACGATAACAACGTAGATAATGACGATAATAACGACGACATTAACGACGATGATTATGACAAAATAACGACGATATTAACGACGATAATTATGAGGATAATAAGGACGATAACAACGATGATAATGACGATTTTAACGACGATATTAACGACGATAATAACGACGATATTAACGACGATAATAAAGACAATAAAAAGAAGATAATGACAATAATAACGACGATATTAACGATAATATTTATGACGATAACAACGTAGATAATGACGATAATAACGACGACATTAACGACGATGATTATGACAAAATAACGACGATATTAACGACGATAATTATGAGGATGATAAGGACGATAACAACGTAGATAATGACGATAATAACGACGACATTAACGACGATGATTATGACAAAATAACGACGATATTAACGACGATAATTATGAGGATGATAAGGACGATAACAACGATGATAATGACGATAATAACGACGACATTAACGACGATGATTGTGACAAAATAACGACGATATTAACGACGATAATTATGAGGATAATAAGGACGATAACAACGATGATAATGACGATATTAACGACGATAATAACGACGATAATAACGACGTTAATAACGACGATAAAAAGAAGATAATGACAATAATAACGACGATATTATCGATGATATTTATGACGATAACAACGTAGATAATGACGATAATAACGACGACATTAACGACGATGATTATGACAAAATAACGACGATATTAACGACGATAATTATGAGGATAATAAGGACGATAACAACGATGATAATGACGATATTAACGACGATATTAACGACGATAATAAAGACAATAAAAAGAAGATAATGACAATAATAACGACGATATTAAAGATAATATTTATGTCGATAACAACGTAGATAATGACGATAATAACGACGACATTAACGACGATGATTATGACAAAATAACGACGATATTAACGACGATAATTATGAGGATGATAAGGACGATAACAACGATGATAATGACGATATTAACGACGATATTAACGACGATAATAACGACGTTAATAACGACGATAAAAAGAAGATAATGACAATAATAACGACGATATTATCGATGTTATTTATGACGATAACAACGTAGATAATGACGATAATAACGACGACATTAACGACGACGATTATGACAAAATAACGACGATATTAACGACGATAATTATGAGGATGATAAGGACGATAACAACGATGATAATGACGATAATAACGACGACATTAACGACGATGATTGTGACAAAATAACGACGATATTAACGACGATAATTATGAGGATAATAAGGACGATAACAACGATGATAATGACGATATTAACGACGATAATAACGACGATATTAACGACGATAATAACGACGTTAATAACGACGATAAAAAGAAGATAATGACAATAATAACGACGATATTATCGATGATATTTATGACGATAACAACGTAGATAATGACGATAATAACGACGACATTAACGACGATGATTATGACAAAATAACGACGATATTAACGACGATAATTATGAGGATAATAAGGACGATAACAACGATGATAATGACGATTTTAACGACGATATTAACGACTATAATAACGACGTTAATAACGACGATAAAAAGAAGATAATGACAATAATAACGACGATATTATCGATGTTATTTATGACGATAACAACGTAGATAATGACGATAATAACGACGACATTAACGACGACGATTATGACAAAATAACGACGATATTAACGACGATAATTATGAGGATGATAAGGACGATAACAACGATGATAATGACGATAATAACGACGACATTAACGACGATGATTGTGACAAAATAACGACGATATTAACGACGATAATTATGAGGATAATAAGGACGATAACAACGATGATAATGACGATATTAACGACGATAATAACGACGATATTAACGACGATAATAACGACGTTAATAACGACGATAAAAAGAAGATAATGACAATAATAACGACGATATTATCGATGATATTTATGACGATAACAACGTAGATAATGACGATAATAACGACGACATTAACGACGATGATTATGACAAAATAACGACGATATTAACGACGATAATAAGGACGATAACAACGATGATAATGACGATATTAACGACGATATTAACGACGATAATAAAGACAATAAAAAGAAGATAATGACAATAATAACGACGATATTAAAGATAATATTTATGTCGATAACAACGTAGATAATGACGATAATAACGACGACATTAACGACGATGATTATGACAAAATAACGACGATATTAACGACGATAATTATGAGGATGATAAGGACGATAACAACGATGATAATGACGATATTAACGACGACATTAGCGACGATGTTTATGACAAAATAACGACGATAATTATGAGGATAATAAGGACGATAACAACGATGATAATGACGATATTAACGACGATATTAACGACGATAATAACGACGTTAATAACGACGATAAAAAGAAGATAATGACAATAATAACGACGATATTATCGATGATATTTATGACGATAACAACGTAGATAATGACGATAATAACGACGACATTAACGACGATGATTATGACAAAATAACGACGATATTAACGACGATAATTATGAGGATAATAAGGACGATAACAACGATGATAATGACGATTTTAACGACGATATTAACGACGATAATAACGACGATATTAACGACGATAATAAAGACAATAAAAAGAAGATAATGACAATAATAACGACGATATTAACGATAATATTTATGACGATAACAACGTAGATAATGACGATAATAACGACGACATTAACGACGATGATTATGACAAAATAACGACGATATTAACGACGATAATTATGAGGATGATAAGGACGATAACAACGTAGATAATGACGATAATAACGACGACATTAACGACGATGATTATGACAAAATAACGACGATATTAACGACGATAATTATGAGGATGATAAGGACGATAACAACGATGATAATGACGATAATAACGACGACATTAACGACGATGATTGTGACAAAATAACGACGATATTAACGACGATAATTATGAGGATAATAAGGACGATAACAACGATGATAATGACGATATTAACGACGATAATAACGACGATAATAACGACGTTAATAACGACGATAAAAAGAAGATAATGACAATAATAACGACGATATTATCGATGATATTTATGACGATAACAACGTAGATAATGACGATAATAACGACGACATTAACGACGATGATTATGACAAAATAACGACGATATTAACGACGATAATTATGAGGATAATAAGGACGATAACAACGATGATAATGACGATATTAACGACGATATTAACGACGATAATAAAGACAATAAAAAGAAGATAATGACAATAATAACGACGATATTAAAGATAATATTTATGTCGATAACAACGTAGATAATGACGATAATAACGACGACATTAACGACGATGATTATGACAAAATAACGACGATATTAACGACGATAATTATGAGGATAATAAGGACGATAACAACGATGATAATGACGATTTTAACGACGATATTAACGACGATAATAACGACGATATTAACGACGATAATAAAGACAATAAAAAGAAGATAATGACAATAATAACGACGATATTAACGATAATATTTATGACGATAACAACGTAGATAATGACGATAATAACGACGACATTAACGACGATGATTATGACAAAATAACGACGATATTAACGACGATAATTATGAGGATGATAAGGACGATAACAACGTAGATAATGACGATAATAACGACGACATTAACGACGATGATTATGACAAAATAACGACGATATTAACGACGATAATTATGAGGATGATAAGGACTATAACAACGATGATAATGACGATAATAACGACGACATTAACGACGATGATTGTGACAAAATAACGACGATATTAACGACGATAATTATGAGGATAATAAGGACGATAACAACGATGATAATGACGATATTAACGACGATAATAACGACGATAATAACGACGTTAATAACGACGATAAAAAGAAGATAATGACAATAATAACGACGATATTATCGATGATATTTATGACGATAACAACGTAGATAATGACGATAATAACGACGACATTAACGACGATGATTATGACAAAATAACGACGATATTAACGACGATAATTATGAGGATAATAAGGACGATAACAACGATGATAATGACGATATTAACGACGATATTAACGACGATAATAAAGACAATAAAAAGAAGATAATGACAATAATAACGACGATATTAAAGATAATATTTATGTCGATAACAACGTAGATAATGACGATAATAACGACGACATTAACGACGATGATTATGACAAAATAACGACGATATTAACGACGATAATTATGAGGATAATAAGGACGATAACAACGATGATAATGACGATTTTAACGACGATATTAACGACGATAATAACGACGATATTAACGACGATAATAAAGACAATAAAAAGAAGATAATGACAATAATAACGACGATATTAACGATAATATTTATGACGATAACAACGTAGATAATGACGATAATAACGACGACATTAACGACGATGATTATGACAAAATAACGACGATATTAACGACGATAATTATGAGGATGATAAGGACGATAACAACGTAGATAATGACGATAATAACGACGACATTAACGACGATGATTATGACAAAATAACGACGATATTAACGACGATAATTATGAGGATGATAAGGTCGATAACAACGATGATAATGACGATAATAACGACGACATTAACGACGATGATTGTGACAAAATAACGACGATATTAACGACGATAATTATGAGGATAATAAGGACGATAACAACGATGATAATGACGATATTAACGACGATAATAACGACGATAATAACGACGTTAATAACGACGATAAAAAGAAGATAATGACAATAATAACGACGATATTATCGATGATATTTATGACGATAACAACGTAGATAATGACGATAATAACGACGACATTAACGACGATGATTATGACAAAATAACGACGATATTAACGACGATAATTATGAGGATAATAAGGACGATAACAACGATGATAATGACGATATTAACGACGATATTAACGACGATAATAAAGACAATAAAAAGAAGATAATGACAATAATAACGACGATATTAAAGATAATATTTATGTCGATAACAACGTAGATAATGACAATAATAACGACGACATTAACGACGATGATTATGACAAAATAACGACGATATTAACGACGATAATTATGAGGATGATAAGGACGATAACAACGATGATAATGACGATATTAACGACGATATTAACGACGATAATAACGACGTTAATAACGACGATAAAAAGAAGATAATGACAATAATAACGACGATATTATCGATGTTATTTATGACGATAACAACGTAGATAATGACGATAATAACGACGACATTAACGACGACGATTATGACAAAATAACGACGATATTAACGACGATAATTATGAGGATGATAAGGACGATAACAACGATGATAATGACGATAATAACGACGACATTAACGACGATGATTGTGACAAAATAACGACGATATTAACGACGATAATTATGAGGATAATAAGGACGATAACAACGATGATAATGACGATATTAACGACGATAATAACGACGATATTAACGACGATAATAACGACGTTAATAACGACGATAAAAAGAAGATAATGACAATAATAACGACGATATTATCGATGATATTTATGACGATAACAACGTAGATAATGACGATAATAACGACGACATTAACGACGATGATTATGACAAAATAACGACGATATTAACGACGATAATTATGAGGATAATAAGGACGATAACAACGATGATAATGACGATTTTAACGACGATATTAACGACGATAATAACGACGTTAATAACGACGATAAAAAGAAGATAATGACAATAATAACGACGATATTATCGATGTTATTTATGACGATAACAACGTAGATAATGACGATAATAACGACGACATTAACGACGACGATTATGACAAAATAACGACGATATTAACGACGATAATTATGAGGATGATAAGGACGATAACAACGATGATAATGACGATAATAACGACGACATTAACGACGATGATTGTGACAAAATAACGACGATATTAACGACGATAATTATGAGGATAATAAGGACGATAACAACGATGATAATGACGATATTAACGACGATAATAACGACGATATTAACGACGATAATAACGACGTTAATAACGACGATAAAAAGAAGATAATGACAATAATAACGACGATATTATCGATGATATTTATGACGATAACAACGTAGATAATGACGATAATAACGACGACATTAACGACGATGATTATGACAAAATAACGACGATATTAACGACGATAATAAGGACGATAACAACGATGATAATGACGATATTAACGACGATATTAACGACGATAATAAAGACAATAAAAAGAAGATAATGACAATAATAACGACGATATTAAAGATAATATTTATGTCGATAACAACGTAGATAATGACGATAATAACGACGACATTAACGACGATGATTATGACAAAATAACGACGATATTAACGACGATAATTATGAGGATGATAAGGACGATAACAACGATGATAATGACGATATTAACGACGACATTAGCGACGATGTTTATGACAAAATAACGACGATAATTATGAGGATAATAAGGACGATAACAAAGATGATAATGACGATATTAACGACGATATTAACGACGATAATAACGACGTTAATAACGACGATAAAAAGAAGATAATGACAATAATAACGACGATATTATCGATGATATTTATGACGATAACAACGTAGATAATGACGATAATAACGACGACATTAACGACGATGATTATGACAAAATAACGACGATATTAACGACGATAATTATGAGGATGATAAGGACGATAACAACGATGATAATGACGATAATAACGACGACATTAACGACGATGATTGTGACAAAATAACGACGATATTAACGACGATAATTATGAGGATAATAAGGACGATAACAACGATGATAATGACGATATTAACGACGATAATAACGACGATAATAACGACGTTAATAACGACGATAAAAAGAAGATAATGACAATAATAACGACGATATTATCGATGATATTTATGACGATAACAACGTAGATAATGACGATAATAACGACGACATTAACGACGATGATTATGACAAAATAACGACGATATTAACGACGATAATTATGAGGATAATAAGGACGATAACAACGATGATAATGACGATATTAACGACGATATTAACGACGATAATAAAGACAATAAAAAGAAGATAATGACAATAATAACGACGATATTAAAGATAATATTTATGTCGATAACAACGTAGATAATGACGATAATAACGACGACATTAACGACGATGATTATAACAAAATAACGACGATATTAACGACGATAATTATGAGGATGATAAGGACGATAACAACGATGATAATGACGATATTAACGACGATATTAACGACGATAATAACGACGTTAATAACGACGATAAAAAGAAGATAATGACAATAATAACGACGATATTATCGATGTTATTTATGACGATAACAACGTAGATAATGACGATAATAACGACGACATTAACGACGACGATTATGACAAAATAACGACGATATTAACGACGATAATTATGAGGATGATAAGGACGATAACAACGATGATAATGACGATAATAACGACGACATTAACGACGATGATTGTGACAAAATAACGACGATATTAACGACGATAATTATGAGGATAATAAGGACGATAACAACGATGATAATGACGATATTAACGACGATAATAACGACGATATTAACGACGATAATAACGACGTTAATAACGACGATAAAAAGAAGATAATGACAATAATAACGACGATATTATCGATGATATTTATGACGATAACAACGTAGATAATGACGATAATAACGACGACATTAACGACGATGATTATGACAAAATAACGACGATATTAACGACGATAATTATGAGGATAATAAGGACGATAACAACGATGATAATGACGATTTTAACGACGATATTAACGACGATAATAACGACGATATTAACGACGATAATAAAGACAATAAAAAGAAGATAATGACAATAATAACGACGATATTAACGATAATATTTATGACGATAACAACGTAGATAATGACGATAATAACGACGACATTAACGACGATGATTATGACAAAATAACGACGATATTAACGACGATAATTATGAGGATGATAAGGACGATAACAACGTAGATAATGACGATAATAACGACGACATTAACGACGATGATTATGACAAAATAACGACGATATTAACGACGATAATTATGAGGATGATAAGGACGATAACAACGATGATAATGACGATAATAACGACGACATTAACGACGATGATTGTGACAAAATAACGACGATATTAACGACGATAATTATGAGGATAATAAGGACGATAACAACGATGATAATGACGATATTAACGACGATAATAACGACGATAATAACGACGTTAATAACGACGATAAAAAGAAGATAATGACAATAATAACGACGATATTATCGATGATATTTATGACGATAACAACGTAGATAATGACGATAATAACGACGACATTAACGACGATGATTATGACAAAATAACGACGATATTAACGACGATAATTATGAGCATAATAAGGACGATAACAACGATGATAATGACGATATTAACGACGATATTAACGACGATAATAAAGACAATAAAAAGAAGATAATGACAATAATAACGACGATATTAAAGATAATATTTATGTCGATAACAACGTAGATAATGACGATAATAACGACGACATTAACGACGATGATTATGACAAAATAACGACGATATTAACGACGATAATTATGAGGATGATAAGGACGATAACAACGATGATAATGACGATATTAACGACGATATTAACGACGATAATAACGACGTTAATAACGACGATAAAAAGAAGATAATGACAATAATAACGACGATATTATCGATGTTATTTATGACGATAACAACGTAGATAATGACGATAATAACGACGACATTAACGACGACGATTATGACAAAATAACGACGATATTAACGACGATAATTATGAGGATGATAAGGACGATAACAACGATGATAATGACGATAATAACGACGACATTAACGACGATGATTGTGACAAAATAACGACGATATTAACGACGATAATTATGAGGATAATAAGGACGATAACAACGATGATAATGACGATATTAACGACGATAATAACGACGATATTAACGACGATAATAACGACGTTAATAACGACGATAAAAAGAAGATAATGACAATAATAACGACGATATTATCGATGATATTTATGACGATAACAACGTAGATAATGACGATAATAACGACGACATTAACGACGATGATTATGACAAAATAACGACGATATTAACGACGATAATTATGAGGATGATAAGGACGATAACAATGATGATAATGACGATATTAACGACGATATTAACGACGATAATAACGACGTTAATAACGACGATAAAAAGAAGATAATGACAATAATAACGACGATATTATCGATGATATTTATGACGATAACAACGTAGATAATGACGATAATAACGACGACATTAACGACGATGATTATGACAAAATAACGACGATATTAACGACGATAATTATGAGGATAATAAGGACGATAACAACGATGATAATGACGATTTTAACGACGATATTAACGACGATAATAACGACGATATTAACGACGATAATAAAGACAATAAAAAGAAGATAATGACAATAATAACGACGATATTAACGATAATATTTATGACGATAACAACGTAGATAATGACGATAATAACGACGACATTAACGACGATGATTATGACAAAATAACGACGATATTAACGACGATAATTATGAGGATGATAAGGACGATAACAACGTAGATAATGACGATAATAACGACGACATTAACGACGATGATTATGACAAAATAACGACGATATTAACGACGATAATTATGAGGATGATAAGGACGATAACAACGATGATAATGACGATAATAACGACGACATTAACGACGATGATTGTGACAAAATAACGACGATATTAACGACGATAATTATGAGGATAATAAGGACGATAACAACGATGATAATGACGATATTAACGACGATAATAACGACGATAATAACGACGTTAATAACGACGATAAAAAGAAGATAATGACAATAATAACGACGATATTATCGATGATATTTATGACGATAACAACGTAGATAATGACGATAATAACGACGACATTAACGACGATGATTATGACAAAATAACGACGATATTAACGACGATAATTATGAGGATAATAAGGACGATAACAACGATGATAATGACGATATTAACGACGATATTAACGACGATAATAAAGACAATAAAAAGAAGATAATGACAATAATAACGACGATATTAAAGATAATATTTATGTCGATAACAACGTAGATAATGACGATAATAACGACGACATTAACGACGATGATTATGACAAAATAACGACGATATTAACGACGATAATTATGAGGATGATAAGGACGATAACAACGATGATAATGACGATATTAACGACGATATTAACGACGATAATAACGACGTTAATAACGACGATAAAAAGAAGATAATGACAATAATAACGACGATATTATCGATGTTATTTATGACGATAACAACGTAGATAATGACGATAATAACGACGACATTAACGACGAGGATTATGACAAAATAACGACGATATTAACGACGATAATTATGAGGATGATAAGGACGATAACAACGATGATAATGACGATAATAACGACGACATTAACGACGATGATTGTGACAAAATAACGACGATATTAACGACGATAATTATGAGGATAATAAGGACGATAACAACGATGATAATGACGATATTAACGACGATAATAACGACGATATTAACGACGATAATAACGACGTTAATAACGACGATAAAAAGAAGATAATGACAATAATAACGACGATATTATCGATGATATTTATGACGATAACAACGTAGATAATGACGATAATAACGACGACATTAACGACGATGATTATGACAAAATAACGACGATATTAACGACGATAATTATGAGGATAATAAGGACGATAACAACGATGATAATGACGATTTTAACGACGATATTAACGACGATAATAACGACGTTAATAACGACGATAAAAAGAAGATAATGACAATAATAACGACGATATTATCGATGTTATTTATGACGATAACAACGTAGATAATGACGATAATAACGACGACATTAACGACGACGATTATGACAAAATAACGACGATATTAACGACGATAATTATGAGGATGATAAGGACGATAACAACGATGATAATGACGATAATAACGACGACATTAACGACGATGATTGTGACAAAATAACGACGATATTAACGACGATAATTATGAGGATAATAAGGACGATAACAACGATGATAATGACGATATTAACGACGATAATAACGACGATATTAACGACGATAATAACGACGTTAATAACGACGATAAAAAGAAGATAATGACAATAATAACGACGATATTATCGATGATATTTATGACGATAACAACGTAGATAATGACGATAATAACGACGACATTAACGACGATGATTATGACAAAATAACGACGATATTAACGACGATAATTATGAGGATAATAAGGACGATAACAACGATGATAATGACGATATTAACGACGATATTAACGACGATAATAAAGACAATAAAAAGAAGATAATGACAATAATAACGACGATATTAAAGATAATATTTATGTCGATAACAACGTAGATAATGACGATAATAACGACGACATTAACGACGATGATTATGACAAAATAACGACGATATTAACGACGATAATTATGAGGATGATAAGGACGATAACAACGATGATAATGACGATATTAACGACGATATTAACGACGATAATAACGACGTTAATAACGACGATAAAAAGAAGATAATGACAATAATAACGACGATATTATCGATGATATTTATGACGATAACAACGTAGATAATGACGATAATAACGACGACATTAACGACGATGATTATGACAAAATAACGACGATATTAACGACGATAATTATGAGGATGATAAGGACGATAACAACGATGATAATGACGATAATAACGACGACATTAGCGACGATGTTTATGACAAAATAACGACGATAATTATGAGGATAATAAGGACGATAACAACGATGATAATGACGATATTAACGACGATATTAACGACGATAATAACGACGTTAATAACGACGATAAAAAGAAGATAATGACAATAATAACGACGATATTATCGATGATATTTATGACGATAACAACGTAGATAATGACGATAATAACGACGACATTAACGACGATGATTATGACAAAATAACGACGATATTAACGACGATAATTATGAGGATGATAAGGACGATAACAACGATGATAATGACGATATTAACGACGATATTAACGACGATAATAACGACGTTAATAACGACGATAAAAAGAAGATAATGACAATAATAACGACGATATTATCGATGTTATTTATGACGATAACAACGTAGATAATGACGATAATAACGACGACATTAACGACGACGATTATGACAAAATAACGACGATATTAACGACGATAATTATGAGGATGATAAGGACGATAACAACGATGATAATGACGATAATAACGACGACATTAACGACGATGATTGTGACAAAATAACGACGATATTAACGACGATAATTATGAGGATAATAAGGACGATAACAACGATGATAATGACGATATTAACGACGATAATAACGACGATATTAACGACGATAATAACGACGTTAATAACGACGATAAAAAGAAGATAATGACAATAATAACGACGATATTATCGATGATATTTATGACGATAACAACGTAGATAATGACGATAATAACGACGACATTAACGACGATGATTATGACAAAATAACGACGATATTAACGACGATAATTATGAGGATAATAAGGACGATAACAACGATGATAATGACGATATTAACGACGATATTAACGACGATAATAAAGACAATAAAAAGAAGATAATGACAATAATAACGACGATATTAAAGATAATATTTATGTCGATAACAACGTAGATAATGACGATAATAACGACGACATTAACGACGATGATTATGACAAAATAACGACGATATTAACGACGATAATTATGAGGATGATAAGGACGATAACAACGATGATAATGACGATATTAACGACGACATTAGCGACGATGTTTATGACAAAATAACGACGATAATTATGAGGATAATAAGGACGATAACAACGATGATAATGACGATATTAACGACGATATTAACGACGATAATAACGACGTTAATAACGACGATAAAAAGAAGATAATGACAATAATAACGACGATATTATCGATGATATTTATGACGATAACAACGTAGATAATGACGATAATAACGACGACATTAACGACGATGATTATGACAAAATAACGACGATATTAACGACGATAATTATGAGGATAATAAGGACGATAACAACGATGATAATGACGATTTTAACGACGATATTAACGACGATAATAACGACGATATTAACGACGATAATAAAGACAATAAAAAGAAGATAATGACAATAATAACGACGATATTAACGATAATATTTATGACGATAACAACGTAGATAATGACGATAATAACGACGACATTAACGACGATGATTATGACAAAATAACGACGATATTAACGACGATAATTATGAGGATGATAAGGACGATAACAACGTAGATAATGACGATAATAACGACGACATTAACGACGATGATTATGACAAAATAACGACGATATTAACGACGATAATTATGAGGATGATAAGGACGATAACAACGATGATAATGACGATAATAACGACGACATTAACGACGATGATTGTGACAAAATAACGACGATATTAACGACGATAATTATGAGGATAATAAGGACGATAACAACGATGATAATGACGATATTAACGACGATAATAACGACGATAATAACGACGTTAATAACGACGATAAAAAGAAGATAATGACAATAATAACGACGATATTATCGATGATATTTATGACGATAACAACGTAGATAATGACGATAATAACGACGACATTAACGACGATGATTATGACAAAATAACGACGATATTAACGACGATAATTATGAGGATAATAAGGACGATAACAACGATGATAATGACGATATTAACGACGATATTAACGACGATAATAAAGACAATAAAAAGAAGATAATGACAATAATAACGACGATATTAAAGATAATATTTATGTCGATAACAACGTAGATAATGACGATAATAACGACGACATTAACGACGATGATTATGACAAAATAACGACGATATTAACGACGATAATTATGAGGATGATAAGGACGATAACAACGATGATAATGACGATATTAACGACGATATTAACGACGATAATAACGACGTTAATAACGACGATAAAAAGAAGATAATGACAATAATAACGACGATATTATCGATGTTATTTATGACGATAACAACGTAGATAATGACGATAATAACGACGACATTAACGACGACGATTATGACAAAATAACGACGATATTAACGACGATAATTATGAGGATGATAAGGACGATAACAACGATGATAATGACGATAATAACGACGACATTAACGACGATGATTGTGACAAAATAACGACGATATTAACGACGATAATTATGAGGATAATAAGGACGATAACAACGATGATAATGACGATATTAACGACGATAATAACGACGATATTAACGACGATAATAACGACGTTAATAACGACGATAAAAAGAAGATAATGACAATAATAACGACGATATTATCGATGATATTTATGACGATAACAACGTAGATAATGACGATAATAACGACGACATTAACGACGATGATTATGACAAAATAACGACGATATTAACGACGATAATTATGAGGATAATAAGGACGATAACAACGATGATAATGACGATATTAACGACGATATTAACGACGATAATAAAGACAATAAAAAGAAGATAATGACAATAATAACGACGATATTAAAGATAATATTTATGTCGATAACAACGTAGATAATGACGATAATAACGACGACATTAACGACGATGATTATGACAAAATAACGACGATATTAACGACGATAATTATGAGGATGATAAGGACGATAACAACGATGATAATGACGATATTAACGACGATAATAACGACGATAACAACGATGATAATGACGATATTAACGACGATAATAACGACGATAACAACGATGATAATGACGAAATAACGACGATAATAACGACGATAATTATGAGGATAATAACGACGATAACAACGATGACAATGACGATAATAACGACGATATTAACGACGATAATTATGCGGATAATAACGACGATAACAACGATGATAATAACGATAATAACGACGATATTAACGACGATAATTATGAGGATAATAAGGACGATAACAACGATGATAATGACGATATTAACGACGATATTAACGACGATAATAACGACGATATTAACGACGATAATAAAGACAATAAAAAGAAGATAATGACAATAATAACGACGATATTATCGATGATATTTATGACAATAACAACGTAGATAATGACGATAATAACGACGACATTAACGACGATGATTATGACAAAATAACGACGATATTAACGACGATAATTATGAGGATGATAAGGACGATAACAATGATGATAATGACGATATTAACGACGATATTAACGACGATAATAACGACGTTAATAACGACGATAAAAAGAAGATAATGACAATAATAACGACGATATTATCGATGATATTTATGACGATAACAACGTAGATAATGACGATAATAACGACGACATTAACGACGATGATTATGACAAAATAACGACGATATTAACGACGATAATTATGAGGATGATAAGGACGATAACAAGGATGATAATGACGATATTAACGACGATATTAACGACGATAATAACGACGTTAATAACGACGATAAAAAGAAGATAATGACAATAATAACGACGATATTATCGATGATATTTATGACGATAACAACGTAGATAATGACGATAATAACGACGACATTAACGACGATGATTATGACAAAATAACGACGATATTAACGACGATAATTATGAGGATAATAAGGACGATAACAACGATGATAATGACGATTTTAACGACGATATTAACGACGATAATAACGACGATATTAACGACGATAATAAAGACAATAAAAAGAAGATAATGACAATAATAACGACGATATTAACGATAATATTTATGACGATAACAACGTAGATAATGACGATAATAACGACGACATTAACGACGATGATTATGACAAAATAACGACGATATTAACGACGATAATTATGAGGATGATAAGGACGATAACAACGTAGATAATGACGATAATAACGACGACATTAACGACGATGATTATGACAAAATGACGACGATATTAACGACGATAATTATGAGGATGATAAGGACGATAACAACGATGATAATGACGATAATAACGACGACATTAACGACGATGATTGTGACAAAATAACGACGATATTAACGACGATAATTATGAGGATAATAAGGACGATAACAACGATGATAATGACGATATTAACGACGATAATAACGACGATAATAACGACGTTAATAACGACGATAAAAAGAAGATAATGACAATAATAACGACGATATTATCGATGATATTTATGACGATAACAACGTAGATAATGACGATAATAACGACGACATTAACGACGATGATTATGACAAAATAACGACGATATTAACGACGATAATTATGAGGATAATAAGGACGATAACAACGATGATAATGACGATATTAACGACGATATTAACGACGATAATAAAGACAATAAAAAGAAGATAATGACAATAATAACGACGATATTAAAGATAATATTTATGTCGATAACAACGTAGATAATGACGATAATAACGACGACATTAACGACGATGATTATGACAAAATAACGACGATATTAACGACGATAATTATGAGGATGATAAGGACGATAACAACGATGATAATGACGATATTAACGACGACATTAGCGACGATGTTTATGACAAAATAACGACGATAATTATGAGGATAATAAGGACGATAACAACGATGATAATGACGATATTAACGACGATATTAACGACGATAATAACGACGTTAATAACGACGATAAAAAGAAGATAATGACAATAATAACGACGATATTATCGATGATATTTATGACGATAACAACGTAGATAATGACGATAATAACGACGACATTAACGACGATGATTATGACAAAATAACGACGATATTAACGACGATAATTATGAGGATAATAAGGACGATAACAACGATGATAATGACGATTTTAACGACGATATTAACGACGATAATAACGACGATATTAACGACGATAATAAAGACAATAAAAAGAAGATAATGACAATAATAACGACGATATTAACGATAATATTTATGACGATAACAACGTAGATAATGACGATAATAACGACGACATTAACGACGATGATTATGACAAAATAACGACGATATTAACGACGATAATTATGAGGATGATAAGGACGATAACAACGTAGATAATGACGATAATAACGACGACATTAACGACGATGATTATGACAAAATAACGACGATATTAACGACGATAATTATGAGGATGATAAGGACGATAACAACGATGATAATGACGATAATAACGACGACATTAACGACGATAATAACGACGTTAATAACGACGATAAAAAGAAGATAATGACAATAATAACGACGATATTATCGATGATATTTATGACGATAACAACGTAGATAATGACGATAATAACGACGACATTAACGACGATGATTATGACAAAATAACGACGATATTAACGACGATAATTATGAGGATAATAAGGACGATAACAACGATGATAATGACGATTTTAACGACGATATTAACGACGATAATAACGACGATATTAACGACGATAATAAAGACAATAAAAAGAAGATAATGACAATAATAACGACGATATTAACGATAATATTTATGACGATAACAACGTAGATAATGACGATAATAACGACGACATTAACGACGATGATTATGACAAAATAACGACGATATTAACGACGATAATTATGAGGATGATAAGGACGATAACAACGTAGATAATGACGATAATAACGACGACATTAACGACGATGATTATGACAAAATAACGACGATATTAACGACGATAATTATGAGGATGATAAGGACGATAACAACGATGATAATGACGATAATAACGACGACATTAACGACGATGATTGTGACAAAATAACGACGATATTAACGACGATAATTATGAGGATAATAAGGACGATAACAACGATGATAATGACGATATTAACGACGATAATAACGACGATAATAACGACGTTAATAACGACGATAAAAAGAAGATAATGACAATAATAACGACGATATTATCGATGATATTTATGACGATAACAACGTAGATAATGACGATAATAACGACGACATTAACGACGATGATTATGACAAAATAACGACGATATTAACGACGATAATTATGAGGATAATAAGGACGATAACAACGATGATAATGACGATATTAACGACGATATTAACGACGATAATAAAGACAATAAAAAGAAGATAATGACAATAATAACGACGATATTAAAGATAATATTTATGTCGATAACAACGTAGATAATGACGATAATAACGACGACATTAACGACGATGATTATGACAAAATAACGACGATATTAACGACGATAATTATGAGGATGATAAGGACGATAACAACGATGATAATGACGATATTAACGACGACATTAGCGACGATGTTTATGACAAAATAACGACGATAATTATGAGGATAATAAGGACGATAACAACGATGATAATGACGATATTAACGACGATATTAACGACGATAATAACGACGTTAATAACGACGATAAAAAGAAGATAATGACAATAATAACGACGATATTATCGATGATATTTATGACGATAACAACGTAGATAATGACGATAATAACGACGACATTAACGACGATGATTATGACAAAATAACGACGATATTAACGACGATAATTATGAGGATAATAAGGACGATAACAACGATGATAATGACGATTTTAACGACGATATTAACGACGATAATAACGACGATATTAACGACGATAATAAAGACAATAAAAAGAAGATAATGACAATAATAACGACGATATTAACGATAATATTTATGACGATAACAACGTAGATAATGACGATAATAACGACGACATTAACGACGATGATTATGACAAAATAACGACGATATTAACGACGATAATTATGAGGATGATAAGGACGATAACAACGTAGATAATGACGATAATAACGACGACATTAACGACGATGATTATGACAAAATAACGACGATATTAACGACGATAATTATGAGGATGATAAGGACGATAACAACGATGATAATGACGATAATAACGACGACATTAACGACGATGATTGTGACAAAATAACGACGATATTAACGACGATAATTATGAGGATAATAAGGACGATAACAACGATGATAATGACGATATTAACGACGATAATAACGACGATAATAACGACGTTAATAACGACGATAAAAAGAAGATAATGACAATAATAACGACGATATTATCGATGATATTTATGACGATAACAACGTAGATAATGACGATAATAACGACGACATTAACGACGATGATTATGACAAAATAACGACGATATTAACGACAATAATTATGAGGATAATAAGGACGATAACAACGATGATAATGACGATATTAACGACGATATTAACGACGATAATAAAGACAATAAAAAGAAGATAATGACAATAATAACGACGATATTAAAGATAATATTTATGTCGATAACAACGTAGATAATGACGATAATAACGACGACATTAACGACGATGATTATGACAAAATAACGACGATATTAACGACGATAATTATGAGGATGATAAGGACGATAACAACGATGATAATGACGATATTAACGACGACATTAGCGACGATGTTTATGACAAAATAACGACGATAATTATGAGGATAATAAGGACGATAACAACGATGATAATGACGATATTAACGACGATATTAACGACGATAATAACGACGTTAATAACGACGATAAAAAGAAGATAATGACAATAATAACGACGATATTATCGATGATATTTATGACGATAACAACGTAGATAATGACGATAATAACGACGACATTAACGACGATGATTATGACAAAATAACGACGATATTAACGACGATAATTATGAGGATAATAAGGACGATAACAACGATGATAATGACGATTTTAACGACGATATTAACGACGATAATAACGACGATAATAACGACGTTAATAACGACGATAAAAAGAAGATAATGACAATAATAACGACGATATTATCGATGATATTTATGACGATAACAACGTAGATAATGACGATAATAACGACGACATTAACGACGATGATTATGACAAAATAACGACGATATTAACGACGATAATTATGAGGATAATAAGGACGATAACAACGATGATAATGACGATATTAACGACGATATTAACGACGATAATAAAGACAATAAAAAGAAGATAATGACAATAATAACGACGATATTAAAGATAATATTTATGTCGATAACAACGTAGATAATGACGATAATAACGACGACATTAACGACGATGATTATGACAAAATAACGACGATATTAACGACGATAATTATGAGGATGATAAGGACGATAACAACGATGATAATGACGATATTAACGACGATATTAACGACGATAATAACGACGTTAATAACGACGATAAAAAGAAGATAATGACAATAATAACGACGATATTAACGACGATGATTATGACAAAATAACGACGATATTAACGACGATAATTATGAGGATGATAAGGACGATAACAACGATGATAATGACGATATTAACGACGATATTAACGACGATAATAACGACGTTAATAACGACGATAAAAAGAAGATAATGACAATAATAACGACGATATTATCGATGTTATATATGACGATAACAACGTAGATAATGACGATAATAACGACGACATTAACGACGACGATTATGACAAAATAACGACGATATTAACGACGATAATTATGAGGATGATAAGGACGATAACAACGATGATAATGACGATAATAACGACGACATTAACGACGATGATTGTGACAAAATAACGACGATATTAACGACGATAATTATGAGGATAATAAGGACGATAACAACGATGATAATGACGATATTAACGACGATAATAACGACGATATTAACGACGATAATAACGACGTTAATAACGACGATAAAAAGAAGATAATGACAATAATAACGACGATATTATCGATGATATTTATGACGATAACAACGTAGATAATGACGATAATAACGACGACATTAACGACGATGATTATGACAAAATAACGACGATATTAACGACGATAATTATGAGGATAATAAGGACGATAACAACGATGATAATGACGATATTAACGACGATATTAACGACGATAATAAAGACAATAAAAAGAAGATAATGACAATAATAACGACGATATTAAAGATAATATTTATGTCGATAACAACGTAGATAATGACGATAATAACGACGACATTAACGACGATGATTATGACAAAATAACGACGATATTAACGACGATAATTATGAGGATGATAAGGACGATAACAACGATGATAATGACGATATTAACGACGATAATAACGACGATAACAACGACGATAATGACGATATTAACGACGATAATAACGACGATAACAACGATGATAATGACGAAATAACGACGATAATAACGACGATAATTATGAGGATAATAACGACGATAACAACGATGACAATGACGATAATAACGACGATATTAACGACGATAATTATGCGGATAATAACGACGATAACAACGATGATAATAACGATAATAACGACGATATTAACGACGATAATTATGAGGATAATAAGGACGATAACAACGATGATAATGACGATATTAACGACGATATTAACGACGATAATAACGACGATATTAACGACGATAATAAAGACAATAAAAAGAAGATAATGACAATAATAACGACGATATTATCGATGATATTTATGACGATAACAACGTAGATAATGACGATAATAACGACGACATTAACGACGATGATTATGACAAAATAACGACGATATTAACGACGATAATTATGAGGATGATAAGGACGATAACAATGATGATAATGACGATATTAACGACGATATTAACGACGATAATAACGACGTTAATAACGACGATAAAAAGAAGATAATGACAATAATAACGACGATATTATCGATGATATTTATGACGATAACAACGTAGATAATGACGATAATAACGACGACATTAACGACGATGATTATGACAAAATAACGACGATATTAACGACGATAATTATGAGGATGATAAGGACGATAACAAGGATGATAATGACGATATTAACGACGATATTAACGACGATAATAACGACGTTAATAACGACGATAAAAAGAAGATAATGACAATAATAACGACGATATTATCGATGTTATTTATGACGATAAAAACGTAGATAATGACGATAATAACGACGACGATTATGACAAAATAACGACGATATTAACGACGATAATTATGAGGATAATAAGGACGATAACAACGATGATAATGACGATATTAACGACGATATTAACGACGATAATAACGACGATATTAACGACGATAATAAAGACAATAAAAAGAAGATAATGACAATAATAACGACGATATTAAAGATAATATTTATGACGATAACAACGTAGATAATGACGATAATAACGACGACATTAATGACGATGATTATGACAAAATAACGACGATATTAACGACGATAATTATGAGGATGATAAGGACGATAACAACGATGATAATGACGATAATAACGACGACATTAGCGACGATGTTTATGACAAAATAACGACGATAATTATGAGGATAATAAGGACGATAACAACGATGATAATGACGATATTAACGACGATATTAACGACGATAATAACGACGTTAATAACGACGATAAAAAGAAGATAATGACAATAATAACGACGATATTATCGATGATATTTATGACGATAACAACGTAGATAATGACGATAATAACGACGACATTAACGACGATGATTATGACAAAATAACGACGATATTAACGACGATAATTATGAGGATAATAAGGACGATAACAACGATGATAATGACGATTTTAACGACGATATTAACGACGATAATAACGACGATATTAACGACGATAATAAAGACAATAAAAAGAAGATAATGACAATAATAACGACGATATTAACGATAATATTTATGACGATAACAACGTAGATAATGACGATAATAACGACGACATTAACGACGATGATTATGACAAAATAACGACGATATTAACGACGATAATTATGAGGATAATAAGGACGATAACAACGATGATAATGACGATTTTAACGACGATATTAACGACGATAATAACGACGATATTAACGACGATAATAAAGACAATAAAAAGAAGATAATGACAATAATAACGACGATATTAACGATAATATTTATGACGATAACAACGTAGATAATGACGATAATAACGACGACATTAACGACGATGATTATGACAAAATAACGACGATATTAACGACGATAATTATGAGGATAATAAGGACGATAACAACGATGATAATGACGATTTTAACGACGATATTAACGACGATATTAACGACGATATTAACGACGATAATAAAGACAATAAAAAGAAGATAATGACAATAATAACGACGATATTAACGATAATATTTATGACGATAACAACGTAGATAATGACGATAATAACGACGACATTAACGACGATGATTATGACAAAATAACGACGATATTAACGACGATAATTATGAGGATGATAAGGACGATAACAACGATGATAATGACGATAATAACGACGACATTAACGACGATGATTGTGACAAAATAACGACGATATTAACGACGATAATTATGAGGATAATAAGGACGATAACAACGATGATAATGACGATATTAACGACGATAATAACGACGATAATAACGACGTTAATAACGACGATAAAAAGAAGATAATAACAATAATAACGACGATATTATCGATGATATTTATGACGATAACAACGTAGATAATGACGATAATAACGACGACATTAACGACGATGATTATGACAAAATAACGACGATATTAACGACGATAATTATGAGGATAATAAGGACGATAACAACGATGATAATGACGATTTTAACGACGATATTAACGACGATAATAACGACGATATTAACGACGATAATAAAGACAATAAAAAGAAGATAATGACAATAATAACGACGATATTAACGATAATATTTATGACGATAACAACGTAGATAATGACGATAATAACGACGACATTAACGACGATGATTATGACAAAATAACGACGATATTAACGACGATAATTATGAGGATAATAAGGACGATAACAACGATGATAATGACGATTTTAACGACGATATTAACGACGATATTAACGACGATATGAACGACGATAATAAAGACAATAAAAAGAAGATAATGACAATAATAACGACGATATTAAAGATAATATTTATGTCGATAACAACGTAGATAATGACGATAATAACGACGACATTAACGACGATGATTATGACAAAATAACGACGATATTAACGACGATAATTATGAGGATGATAAGGACGATAACAACGATGATAATGACGATAATAACGACGACATTAACGACGATGATTGTGACAAAATAACGACGATATTAACGACGATAATTATGAGGATAATAAGGACGATAACAACGATGATAATGACGATATTAACGACGATAATAACGACGATAATAACGACGTTAATAACGACGATAAAAAGAAGATAATAACAATAATAACGACGATATTATCGATGATATTTATGACGATAACAACGTAGATAATGACGATAATAACGACGACATTAACGACGATGATTATGACAAAATAACGACGATAATTATGAGGATAATAAGGACGATAACAACGATGATAATGACGATATTAACGACGATATTAACGACGATATTAACGACGATAATAAAGACAATAAAAAGAAGATAATGACAATAATAACGACGATATTAACGATAAAATTTATGACGATAACAACGTAGATAATGACGATAATAACGACGACATTAACGACGATGATTATGACAAAATAACGACGATATTAACGACGATAATTATGAGGATAATAAGGACGATAACAACGATGATAATGACGATATTAACGACGATAATAACGACGATAATAACGACGTTAATAACGACGATAAAAAGAAGATAATGACAATAATAACGACGATATTATCGATGATATTTATGACGATAACAACGTAGATAATGACGATAATAACGACGACATTAACGACGATGATTATGACAAAATAACGACGATATTAACGACGATAATTATGAGGATAATAAGGACGATAACAACGATGATAATGACGATATTAACGACGATATTAACGACGATAATAAAGACAATAAAAAGAAGATAATGACAATAATAACGACGATATTAAAGATAATATTTATGTCGATAACAACGTAGATAATGACGATAATAACGACGACATTAACGACGATGATTATGACAAAATAACGACGATATTAACGACGATAATTATGAGGATGATAAGGACGATAACAACGATGATAATGACGATATTAACGACGATATTAACGACGATAATAACGACGTTAATAACGACGATAAAAAGAAGATAATGACAATAATAACGACGATATTATCGATGTTATTTATGACGATAATAACGTAGATAATGACGATAATAACGACGACATTAACGACGACGATTATGACAAAATAACGACGATATTAACGACGATAATTATGAGGATGATAAGGACGATAACAACGATGATAATGACGATAATAACGACGACATTAACGACGATGATTGTGACAAAATAACGACGATATTAACGACGATAATTATGAGGATAATAAGGACGATAACAACGATGATAATGACGATATTAACGACGATAATAACGACGATATTAACGACGATAAAAACGACATTAATAACGACGATAAAAAGAAGATAATGACAATAATAACGACGATATTATCGATGATATTTATGACGATAACAACGTAGATAATGACGATAATAACGACGACATTAACGACGATGATTATGACAAAATAACGACGATATTAACGACGATAATTATGAGGATAATAAGGACGATAACAACGATGATAATGACGATATTAACGACGATATTAACGACGATAATAAAGACAATAAAAAGAAGATAATGACAATAATAACGACGATATTAAAGATAATATTTATGTCGATAACAACGTAGATAATGACGATAATAACGACGACATTAACGACGATGATTATGACAAAATAACGACGATATTAACGACGATAATTATGAGGATGATAAGGACGATAACAACGATGATAATGACGATATTAACGACGATAATAACGACGATAACAACGATGATAATGACGATATTAACGACGATAATAACGACGATAACAACGATGATAATGACGAAATAACGACGATAATAACGACGATAATTATGAGGATAATAACGACGATAACAACGATGACAATGACGATAATAACGACGATATTAACGACGATAATTATGCGGATAATAACGACGATAACAACGATGATAATAACGATAATAACGACGATATTAACGACGATAATTATGAGGATAATAAGGACGATAACAACGATGATAATGACGATATTAACGACGATATTAACGACGATAATAACGACGATATTAACGACGATAATAAAGACAATAAAAAGAAGATAATGACAATAATAACGACGATATTATCGATGATATTTATGACAATAACAACGTAGATAATGACGATAATAACGACGACATTAACGACGATGATTATGACAAAATAACGACGATATTAACGACGATAATTATGAGGATGATAAGGACGATAACAATGATGATAATGACGATATTAACGACGATATTAACGACGATATTAACGACGATATTAACGACGATAATAAAGACAATAAAAAGAAGATAATGACAATAATAACGACGATATTAACGATAAAATTTATGACGATAACAACGTAGATAATGACGATAATAACGACGACATTAACGACGATGATTATGACAAAATAACGACGATATTAACGACGATAATTATGAGGATAATAAGGACGATAACAACGATGATAATGACGATATTAACGACGATAATAACGACGATAATAACGACGTTAATAACGACGATAAAAAGAAGATAATGACAATAATAACGACGATATTATCGATGATATTTATGACGATAACAACGTAGATAATGACGATAATAACGACGACATTAACGACGATGATTATGACAAAATAACGACGATATTAACGACGATAATTATGAGGATAATAAGGACGATAACAACGATGATAATGACGATATTAACGACGATATTAACGACGATAATAAAGACAATAAAAAGAAGATAATGACAATAATAACGACGATATTAAAGATAATATTTATGTCGATAACAACGTAGATAATGACGATAATAACGACGACATTAACGACGATGATTATGACAAAATAACGACGATATTAACGACGATAATTATGAGGATGATAAGGACGATAACAACGATGATAATGACGATATTAACGACGATATTAACGACGATAATAACGACGATAATAACGACGATAAAAAGAAGATAATGACAATAATAACGACGATATTATCGATGTTATTTATGACGATAACAACGTAGATAATGACGATAATAACGACGACATTAACGACGACGATTATGACAAAATAACGACGATATTAACGACGATAATTATGAGGATGATAAGGACGATAACAACGATGATAATGACGATAATAACGACGACATTAACGACGATGATTGTGACAAAATAACGACGATATTAACGACGATAATTATGAGGATAATAAGGACGATAACAACGATGATAATGACGATATTAACGACGATAATAACGACGATATTAACGACGATAATAACGACGTTAATAACGACGATAAAAAGAAGATAATGACAATAATAACGACGATATTATCGATGATATTTATGACGATAACAACGTAGATAATGACGATAATAACGACGACATTAACGACGATGATTATGACAAAATAACGACGATATTAACGACGATAATTATGAGGATAATAAGGACGATAACAACGATGATAATGACGATATTAACGACGATATTAACGACGATAATAAAGACAATAAAAAGAAGATAATGACAATAATAACGACGATATTAAAGATAATATTTATGTCGATAACAACGTAGATAATGACGATAATAACGACGACATTAACGACGATGATTATGACAAAATAACGACGATATTAACGACGATAATTATGAGGATGATAAGGACGATAACAACGATGATAATGACGATATTAACGACGATAATAACGACGATAACAACGATGATAATGACGATATTAACGACGATAATAACGACGATAACAACGATGATAATGACGAAATAACGACGATAATAACGACGATAATTATGAGGATAATAACGACGATAACAACGATGACAATGACGATAATAACGACGATATTAACGACGATAATTATGCGGATAATAACGACGATAACAACGATGATAATAACGATAATAACGACGATATTAACGACGATAATTATGAGGATAATAAGGACGATAACAACGATGATAATGACGATATTAACGACGATATTAACGACGATAATAACGACGATATTAACGACGATAATAAAGACAATAAAAAGAAGATAATGACAATAATAACGACGATATTATCGATGATATTTATGACAATAACAACGTAGATAATGACGATAATAACGACGACATTAACGACGATGATTATGACAAAATAACGACGATATTAACGACGATAATTATGAGGATGATAAGGACGATAACAATGATGATAATGACGATATTAACGACGATATTAACGACGATAATAACGACGTTAATAACGACGATAAAAAGAAGATAATGACAATAATAACGACGATATTATCGATGATATTTATGACGATAACAACGTAGATAATGACGATAATAACGACGACATTAACGACGATGATTATGACAAAATAACGACGATATTAACGACGATAATTATGAGGATGATAAGGACGATAACAAGGATGATAATGACGATATTAACGACGATATTAACGACGATAATAACGACGTTAATAACGACGATAAAAAGAAGATAATGACAATAATAACGACGATATTATCGATGTTATTTATGACGATAACAACGTAGATAATGACGATAATAACGACGACGATTATGACAAAATAACGACGATATTAACGACGATAATTATGAGGATAATAAGGACGATAACAACGATGATAATGACGATATTAACGACGATATTAACGACGATAATAACGACGATATTAACGACGATAATAAAGACAATAAAAAGAAGATAATGACAATAATAACGACGATATTAAAGATAATATTTATGACGATAACAACGTAGATAATGACGATAATAACGACGACATTAATGACGATGATTATGACAAAATAACGACGATATTAACGACGATAATTATGAGGATGATAAGGACGATAACAACGATGATAATGACGATAATAACGACGACATTAGCGACGATGTTTATGACAAAATAACGACGATAATTATGAGGATAATAAGGACGATAACAACGATGATAATGACGATATTAACGACGATATTAACGACGATAATAACGACGTTAATAACGACGATAAAAAGAAGATAATGACAATAATAACGACGATATTATCGATGATATTTATGACGATAACAACGTAGATAATGACGATAATAACGACGACATTAACGACGATGATTATGACAAAATAACGACGATATTAACGACGATAATTATGAGGATAATAAGGACGATAACAACGATGATAATGACGATTTTAACGACGATATTAACGACGATAATAACGACGATATTAACGACGATAATAAAGACAATAAAAAGAAGATAATGACAATAATAACGACGATATTAACGATAATATTTATGACGATAACAACGTAGATAATGACGATAATAACGACGACATTAACGACGATGATTATGACAAAATAACGACGATATTAACGACGATAATTATGAGGATAATAAGGACGATAACAACGATGATAATGACGATTTTAACGACGATATTAACGACGATATTAACGACGATAATAAAGACAATAAAAAGAAGATAATGACAATAATAACGACGATATTAACGATAATATTATGACGATAACAACGTAGATAATGACGATAATAACGACGACATTAACGACGATGATTGTGACAAAATAACGACGATATTAACGACGATAATTATGAGGATAATAAGGACGATAACAACGATGATAATGACGATATTAACGACGATAATAACGACGATATTAACGACGATAATAACGACGTTAATAACGACGATAAAAAGAAGATAATGACAATAATAACGACGATATTATCGATGATATTTATGACGATAACAACGTAGATAATGACGATAATAACGACGACATTAACGACGATGATTATGACAAAATAACGACGATATTAACGACGATAATTATGAGGATAATAAGGACGATAACAACGATGATAATGACGATATTAACGACGATATTAACGACGATAATAAAGACAATAAAAAGAAGATAATGACAATAATAACGACGATATTAAAGATAATATTTATGTCGATAACAACGTAGATAATGACGATAATAACGACGACATTAACGACGATGATTATGACAAAATAACGACGATATTAACGACGATAATTATGAGGATGATAAGGACGATAACAACGATGATAATGACGATATTAACGACGATAATAACGACGATAACAACGATGATAATGACGATATTAACGACGATAATAACGACGATAACAACGATGATAATGACGAAATAACGACGATAATAACGACGATAATTATGAGGATAATAACGACGATAACAACGATGACAATGACGATAATAACGACGATATTAACGACGATAATTATGCGGATAATAACGACGATAACAACGATGATAATAACGATAATAACGACGATATTAACGACGATAATTATGAGGATAATAAGGACGAAAACAACGATGATAATGACGATATTAACGACGATATTAACGACGATAATAACGACGATATTAACGACGATAATAAAGACAATAAAAAGAAGATAATGACAATAATAACGACGATATTATCGATGATATTTATGACAATAACAACGTAGATAATGACGATAATAACGACGACATTAACGACGATGATTATGACAAAATAACGACGATATTAACGACGATAATTATGAGGATGATAAGGACGATAACAATGATGATAATGACGATATTAACGACGATATTAACGACGATAATAACGACGTTAATAACGACGATAAAAAGAAGATAATGACAATAATAACGACGATATTATCGATGATATTTATGACGATAACAACGTAGATAATGACGATAATAACGACGACATTAACGACGATGATTATGACAAAATAACGACGATATTAACGACGATAATTATGAGGATGATAAGGACGATAACAAGGATGATAATGACGATATTAACGACGATATTAACGACGATAATAACGACGTTAATAACGACGATAAAAAGAAGATAATGACAATAATAACGACGATATTATCGATGTTATTTATGACGATAACAACGTAGATAATGACGATAATAACGACGACGATTATGACAAAATAACGACGATATTAACGACGATAATTATGAGGATAATAAGGACGATAACAACGATGATAATGACGATATTAACGACGATATTAACGACGATAATAACGACGATATTAACGACGATAATAAAGACAATAAAAAGAAGATAATGACAATAATAACGACGATATTAAAGATAATATTTATGACGATAACAACGTAGATAATGACGATAAAAACGACGACATTAATGACGATGATTATGACAAAATAACGACGATATTAACGACGATAATTATGAGGATGATAAGGACGATAACAACGATGATAATGACGATAATAACGACGACATTAGCGACGATGTTTATGACAAAATAACGACGATAATTATGAGGATAATAAGGACGATAACAACGATGATAATGACGATATTAACGACGATATTAACGACGATAATAACGACGTTAATAACGACGATAAAAAGAAGATAATGACAATAATAACGACGATATTATCGATGATATTTATGACGATAACAACGTAGATAATGACGATAATAACGACGACATTAACGACGATGATTATGACAAAATAACGACGATATTAACGACGATAATTATGAGGATAATAAGGACGATAACAACGATGATAATGACGATTTTAACGACGATATTAACGACGATAATAACGACGATATTAACGACGATAATAAAGACAATAAAAAGAAGATAATGACAATAATAACGACGATATTAACGATAATATTTATGACGATAACAACGTAAATAATGACGATAATAACGACGACATTAACGACGATGATTATGACAAAATAACGACGATATTAACGACGATAATTATGAGGATAATAAGGACGATAACAACGATGATAATGACGATTTTAACGACGATATTAACGACGATATTAACGACGATATTAACGACGATAATAAAGACAATAAAAAGAAGATAATGACAATAATAACGACGATATTAACGATAATATTTATGACGATAACAACGTAGATAATGACGATAATAACGACGACATTAACGACGATGATTATGACAAAATAACGACGATATTAACGACGATAATTATGAGGATGATAAGGACGATAACAACGATGATAATGACGATAATAACGACGACATTAACGACGATGATTGTGACAAAATAACGACGATATTAACGACGATAATTATGAGGATAATAAGGACGATAACAACGATGATAATGACGATATTAACGACGATAATAACGACGATAATAACGACGTTAATAACGACGATAAAAAGAAGATAATAACAATAATAACGACGATATTATCGATGATATTTATGACGATAACAACGTAGATAATGACGATAATAACGACGACATTAACGACGATGATTATGACAAAATAACGACGATATTAACGACGATAATTATGAGGATAATAAGGACGATAACAACGATGATAATGACGATTTTAACGACGATATTAACGACGATAATAACGACGATATTAACGACGATAATAAAGACAATAAAAAGAAGATAATGACAATAATAACGACGATATTAACGATAATATTTATGACGATAACAACGTAGATAATGACGATAATAACGACGACATTAACGACGATGATTATGACAAAATAACGACGATATTAACGACGATAATTATGAGGATAATAAGGACGATAACAACGATGATAATGACGATTTTAACGACGATATTAACGACGATATTAACGACGATATTAACGACGATAATAAAGACAATAAAAAGAAGATAATGACAATAATTACGACGATATTAACGATAATATTTATGACGATAACAACGTAGATAATGACGATAATAACGACGACATTAACGACGATGATTATGACAAAATAACGACGATATTAACGACGATAATTATGAGGATGATAAGGACGATAACAACGATGATAATGACGATAATAACGACGACATTAACGACGATGATTGTGACAAAATAACGACGATATTAACGACGATAATTATGAGGATAATAAGGACGATAACAACGATGATAATGACGATATTAACGACGATATTAACGACGATAATAACGACGTTAATAACGACGATAAAAAGAAGATAATGACAATAATAACGACGATATTATCGATGATATTTATGACGATAACAACGTAGATAATGACGATAATAACGACGACATTAACGACGATGATTATGACAAAATAACGACGATAATTATGAGGATAATAAGGACGATAACAACGATGATAATGACGATATTAACGACGATATTAACGACGATATTAACGACGATAATAAAGACAATAAAAAGAAGATAATGACAATAATAACGACGATATTAACGATAAAATTTATGACGATAACAACGTAGATAATGACGATAATAACGACGACATTAACGACGATGATTATGACAAAATAACGACGATATTAACGACGATAATTATGAGGATGATAAGGACGATAACAACGATGATAATGACGATAATAACGACGACATTAACGACGATGATTGTGACAAAATAACGACGATATTAACGACGATAATTATGAGGATAATAAGGACGATAACAACGATGATAATGACGATAATAACGACGACATTAACGACGATGATTATGACAAAATAACGACGATATTAACGACGATAATTATGAGGATGATAAGGACGATAACAACGATGATAATGACGATAATAACGACGACATTAGCGACGATGTTTATGACAAAATAACGACGATATTAACGACGATAATTATGAGGATAATAAGGACGATAACAACGAAGATAATGACGATAATAACGACGACATTAACGACGATAATAACGACGTTAATAACGACGATAAAAAGAAGATAATGACAATAATAACGACGATATTATCGATGATATTTATGACGATAACAACGTAGATAATGACGATAATAACGACGACATTAACGACGATGATTATGACAAAATAACGACGATATTAACGACGATAATTATGAGGATAATAAGGACGATAACAACGATGATAATGACGATTTTAACGACGATATTAACGACGATAATAACGACGATATTAACGACGATAATAAAGACAATAAAAAGAAGATAATGACAATAATAACGACGATATTAACGATAATATTTATGACGATAACAACGTAGATAATGACGATAATAACGACGACATTAACGACGATGATTATGACAAAATAACGACGATATTAACGACGATAATTATGAGGATGATAAGGACGATAACAACGATGATAATGACGATAATAACGACGACATTAACGACGATGATTGTGACAAAATAACGACGATATTAACGACGATAATTATGAGGATAATAAGGACGATAACAACGATGATAATGACGATATTAACGACGATAATAACGACGATATTAACGACGATAATAACGACGTTAATAACGACGATAAAAAGAAGATAATGACAATAATAACGACGATATTATCGATGATATTTATGACGATAACAACGTAGATAATGACGATAATAACGACGACATTAACGACGATGATTATGACAAAGTAACGACGATATTAACGACGATAATTATGAGGATAATAAGGACGATAACAACGATGATAATGACGATATTAACGACGATATTAACGACGATAATAAAGACAATAAAAAGAAGATAATGACAATAATAACGACGATATTAAAGATAATATTTATGTCGATAACAACGTAGATAATGACGATAATAACGACGACATTAACGACGATGATTATGACAAAATAACGACGATATTAACGACGATAATTATGAGGATGATAAGGACGATAACAACGATGATAATGACGATATTAACGACGATATTAACGACGATAATAACGACGTTAATAACGACGATAAAAAGAAGATAATGACAATAATAACGACGATATTATCGATGTTATTTATGACGATAACAACGTAGATAATGACGATAATAACGACGACATTAACGACGACGATTATGACAAAATAACGACGATATTAACGACGATAATTATGAGGATGATAAGGACGATAACAACGATGATAATGACGATAATAACGACGACATTAACGACGATGATTGTGACAAAATAACGACGATATTAACGACGATAATTATGAGGATAATAAGGACGATAACAACGATGATAATGACGATATTAACGACGATAATAACGACGATATTAACGACGATAATAACGACGTTAATAACGACGATAAAAAGAAGATAATGACAATAATAACGACGATATTATCGATGATATTTATGACGATAACAACGTAGATAATGACGATAATAACGACGACATTAACGACGATGATTATGACAAAATAACGACGATATTAACGACGATAATTATGAGGATAATAAGGACGATAACAACGATGATAATGACGATATTAACGACGATATTAACGACGATAATAAAGACAATAAAAAGAAGATAATGACAATAATAACGACGATATTAAAGATAATATTTATGTCGATAACAACGTAGATAATGACGATAATAACGACGACATTAACGACGATGATTATGACAAAATAACGACGATATTAACGACGATAATTATGAGGATGATAAGGACGATAACAACGATGATAATGACGATATTAACGACGATATTAACGACGATAATAACGACGTTAATAACGACGATAAAAAGAAGATAATGACAATAATAACGACGATATTATCGATGTTATTTATGACGATAACAACGTAGATAATGACGATAATAACGACGACATTAACGACGACGATTATGACAAAATAACGACGATATTAACGACGATAATTATGAGGATGATAAGGACGATAACAACGATGATAATGACGATATTAACGACGATAATAACGACGATAACAACGATGATAATGACGATATTAACGACGATAATAACGACGATAACAACGATGATAATGACGAAATAACGACGATATTAACGACGATAATAACGACGATATTAACGACGATAATAAAGACAATAAAAAGAAGATAATGACAATAATAACGACGATATTAACGATAATATTTATGACGATAACAACGTAGATAATGACGATAATAACGACGACATTAACGACGATGATTATGACAAAATAACGACGATATTAACGACGATAATTATGAGGATAATAAGGACGATAACAACGATGATAATGACGATTTTAACGACGATATTAACGACGATATTAACGACGATATTAACGACGATAATAAAGACAATAAAAAGAAGATAATGACAATAATAACGACGATATTAACGATAATATTTATGACGATAACAACGTAGATAATGACGATAATAACGACGACATTAACGACGATGATTATGACAAAATAACGACGATATTAACGACGATAATTATGAGGATGATAAGGACGATAACAACGATGATAATGACGATAATAACGACGACATTAACGACGATGATTGTGACAAAATAACGACGATATTAACGACGATAATTATGAGGATAATAAGGACGATAACAACGATGATAATGACGATATTAACGACGATAATAACGACGATAATAACGACGTTAATAACGACGATAAAAAGAAGATAATAACAATAATAACGACGATATTATCGATGATATTTATGACGATAACAACGTAGATAATGACGATAATAACGACGACATTAACGACGATGATTATGACAAAATAACGACGATAATTATGAGGATAATAAGGACGATAACAACGATGATAATGACGATATTAACGACGATATTAACGACGATATTAACGACGATAATAAAGACAATAAAAAGAAGATAATGACAATAATAACGACGATATTAACGATAAAATTTATGACGATAACAACGTAGATAATGACGATAATAACGACGACATTAACGACGATGATTATGACAAAATAACGACGATATTAACGACGATAATTATGAGGATGATAAGGACGATAACAACGATGATAATGACGATAATAACGACGACATTAACGACGATGATTGTGACAAAATAACGACGATATTAACGACGATAATTATGAGGATAATAAGGACGATAACAACGATGATAATGACGATAATAACGACGACATTAACGACGATGATTATGACAAAATAACGACGATATTAACGACGATAATTATGAGGATGATAAGGACGATAACAACGATGATAATGACGATAATAACGACGACATTAGCGACGATGTTTATGACAAAATAACGACGATATTAACGACGATAATTATGAGGATAATAAGGACGATAACAACGAAGATAATGACGATAATAACGACGACATTAACGACGATAATAACGACGTTAATAACGACGATAAAAAGAAGATAATGACAATAATAACGACGATATTATCGATGATATTTACGACGATAACAACGTAGATAATGACGATAATAACGACGACATTAACGACGATGATTATGACAAAATAACGACGATATTAACGACGATAATTATGAGGATAATAAGGACGATAACAACGATGATAATGACGATTTTAACGACGATATTAACGACGATAATAACGACGATATTAACGACGATAATAAAGACAATAAAAAGAAGATAATGACAATAATAACGACGATATTAACGATAATATTTATGACGATAACAACGTAGATAATGACGATAATAACGACGACATTAACGACGATGATTATGACAAAATAACGACGATATTAACGACGATAATTATGAGGATGATAAGGACGATAACAACGATGATAATGACGATAATAACGACGACATTAACGACGATGATTGTGACAAAATAACGACGATATTAACGACGATAATTATGAGGATAATAAGGACGATAACAACGATGATAATGACGATATTAACGACGATAATAACGACGATAATAACGACGTTAATAACGACGATAAAAAGAAGATAATGACAATAATAACGACGATATTATCGATGATATTTATGACGATAACAACGTAGATAATGACGATAATAACGACGACATTAACGACGATGATTATGACAAAATAACGACGATATTAACGACGATAATTATGAGGATAATAAGGACGATAACAACGATGATAATGACGATATTAACGACGATATTAACGACGATAATAAAGACAATAAAAAGAAGATAATGACAATAATAACGACGATATTAAAGATAATATTTATGTCGATAACAACGTAGATAATGACGATAATAACGACGACATTAACGACGATGATTATGACAAAATAACGACGATATTAACGACGATAATTATGAGGATGATAAGGACGATAACAACGATGATAATGACGATATTAACGACGATATTAACGACGATAATAACGACGTTAATAACGACGATAAAAAGAAGATAATGACAATAATAACGACGATATTATCGATGTTATTTATGACGATAACAACGTAGATAATGACGATAATAACGACGACATTAACGACGACGATTATGACAAAATAACGACGATATTATCGACGATAATTATGAGGATGATAAGGACGATAACAACGATGATAATGACGATAATAACGACGACATTAACGACGATGATTGTGACAAAATAACGACGATATTAACGACGATAATTATGAGGATAATAAGGACGATAACAACGATGATAATGACGATATTAACGACGATAATAACGACGATATTAACGACGATAATAACGACGTTAATAACGACGATAAAAAGAAGATAATGACAATAATAACGACGATATTATCGATGATATTTATGACGATAACAACGTAGATAATGACGATAATAACGACGACATTAACGACGATGATTATGACAAAATAACGACGATATTAACGACGATAATTATGAGGATAATAAGGACGATAACAACGATGATAATGACGATATTAACGACGATATTAACGACGATAATAAAGACAATAAAAAGAAGATAATGACAATAATAACGACGATATTAAAGATAATATTTATGTCGATAACAACGTAGATAATGACGATAATAACGACGACATTAACGACGATGATTATGACAAAATAACGACGATATTAACGACGATAATTATGAGGATGATAAGGACGATAACAACGATGATAATGACGATATTAACGACGATATTAACGACGATAATAACGACGTTAATAACGACGATAAAAAGAAGATAATGACAATAATAACGACGATATTATCGATGTTATTTATGACGATAACAACGTAGATAATGACGATAATAACGACGACATTAACGACGACGATTATGACAAAATAACGACGATATTAACGACGATAATTATGAGGATGATAAGGACGATAACAACGATGATAATGACGATATTAACGACGATAATAACGACGATAACAACGATGATAATGACGATATTAACGACGATAATAACGACGATAACAACGATGATAATGACGAAATAACGACGATAATAACGACGATAATTATGAGGATAATAACGACGATAACAACGATGACAATGACGATAATAACGACGATATTAACGACGATAATTATGCGGATAATAACGACGATAACAACGATGATAATAACGATAATAACGACGATATTAACGACGATAATTATGAGGATAATAAGGACGATAACAACGATGATAATGACGATATTAACGACGATATTAACGACGATAATAACGACGATATTAACGACGATAATAAAGACAATAAAAAGAAGATAATGACAATAATAACGACGATATTATCGATGATATTTATGACAATAACAACGTAGATAATGACGATAATAACGACGACATTAACGACGATGATTATAACAAAATAACGACGATATTAACGACGATAATTATGAGGATAATAAGGACGATAACAACGATGATAATGACGATTTTAACGACGATATTAACGACGATAATAACGACGATATTAACGACGATAATAAAGACAATAAAAAGAAGATAATGACAATAATAACGACGATATTAACGATAATATTTATGACGATAACAACGTAGATAATGACGATAATAACGACGACATTAACGACGATGATTATGACAAAATAACGACGATATTAACGACGATAATTATGAGGATGATAAGGACGATAACAACGATGATAATGACGATAATAACGACGACATTAACGACGATGATTGTGACAAAATAACGACGATATTAACGACGATAATTATGAGGATAATAAGGACGATAACAACGATGATAATGACGATATTAACGACGATAATAACGACGATATTAACGACGATAATAACGACGTTAATAACGACGATAAAAAGAAGATAATGACAATAATAACGACGATATTATCGATGATATTTATGACGATAACAACGTAGATAATGACGATAATAACGACGACATTAACGACGATGATTATGACAAAATAACGACGATATTAACGACGATAATTATGAGGATAATAAGGACGATAACAACGATGATAATGACGATATTAACGACGATATTAACGACGATAATAAAGACAATAAAAAGAAGATAATGACAATAATAACGACGATATTAAAGATAATATTTATGTCGATAACAACGTAGATAATGACGATAATAACGACGACATTAACGACGATGATTATGACAAAATAACGACGATATTAACGACGATAATTATGAGGATGATAAGGACGATAACAACGATGATAATGACGATATTAACGACGATATTAACGACGATAATAACGACGTTAATAACGACGATAAAAAGAAGATAATGACAATAATAACGACGATATTATCGATGTTATTTATGACGATAACAACGTAGATAATGACGATAATAACGACGACATTAACGACGACGATTATGACAAAATAACGACGATATTAACGACGATAATTATGAGGATGATAAGGACGATAACAACGATGATAATGACGATAATAACGACGACATTAACGACGATGATTGTGACAAAATAACGACGATATTAACGACGATAATTATGAGGATAATAAGGACGATAACAACGATGATAATGACGATATTAACGACGATAATAACGACGATATTAACGACGATAATAACGACGTTAATAACGACGATAAAAAGAAGATAATGACAATAATAACGACGATATTATCGATGATATTTATGACGATAACAACGTAGATAATGACGATAATAACGACGACATTAACGACGATGATTATGACAAAATAACGACGATATTAACGACGATAATTATGAGGATAATAAGGACGATAACAACGATGATAATGACGATATTAACGACGATATTAACGACGATAATAAAGACAATAAAAAGAAGATAATGACAATAATAACGACGATATTAAAGATAATATTTATGTCGATAACAACGTAGATAATGACGATAATAACGACGACATTAACGACGATGATTATGACAAAATAACGACGATATTAACGACGATAATTATGAGGATGATAAGGACGATAACAACGATGATAATGACGATATTAACGACGATATTAACGACGATAATAACGACGTTAATAACGACGATAAAAAGAAGATAATGACAATAATAACGACGATATTATCGATGTTATTTATGACGATAACAACGTAGATAATGACGATAATAACGACGACATTAACGACGACGATTATGACAAAATAACGACGATATTAACGACGATAATTATGAGGATGATAAGGACGATAACAACGATGATAATGACGATATTAACGACGATAATAACGACGATAACAACGATGATAATGACGATATTAACGACGATAATAACGACGATAACAACGATGATAATGACGAAATAACGACGATAATAACGACGATAATTATGAGGATAATAACGACGATAACAACGATGACAATGACGATAATAACGACGATATTAACGACGATATTAACGACGATAATAAAGACAATAAAAAGAGGATAATGACAAAAATAACGACGATATTAACGATAATATTTATGACAATAACAACGTAGATAATGACGATAATAACGACGACATTAACGACGATGATTATGACAAAATAACGACGATATTAACGACGATAATTATGAGGATGATAAGGACGATAACAATGATGATAATGACGATATTAACGACGATATTAACGACGATAATAACGACGTTAATAACGACGATAAAAAGAAGATAATGACAATAATAACGACGATATTATCGATGATATTTATGACGATAACAACGTAGATAATGACGATAATAACGACGACATTAACGACGATGATTATGACAAAATAACGACGATATTAACGACGATAATTATGAGGATGATAAGGACGATAACAACGATGATAATGACGATAATAACGACGACATTAACGACGATGATTGTGACAAAATAACGACGATATTAACGACGATAATTATGAGGATAATAAGGACGATTACAACGATGATAATGACGATAATAACGACGACATTAACGACGATGATTATGACAAAATAACGACGATATTAACGACGATAATTATGAGGATGATAAGGACGATAACAACGATGATAATGACGATAATAACGACGACATTAGCGACGATGTTTATGACAAAATAACGACGATAATTATGAGGATAATAAGGACGATAACAACGATGATAATGACGATATTAACGACGATATTAACGACGATAATAACGACGTTAATAACGACGATAAAAAGAAGATAATGACAATAATAACGACGATATTATCGATGATATTTATGACGATAACAACGATGATAATGACGATAATAACGACGACATTAACGACGATGATTATGACAAAATAACGACGATATTAACGACGATAATTATGAGGATGATAAGGACGATAACAACGATGATAATGACGATATTAACGACGATAATAACGACGATAACAACGATGATAATGACGATAATAACGACGACATTAACGACGATGATTGTGACAAAATAACGACGATATTAACGACGATAATTATGAGGATAATAAGGACGATAACAACGATGATAATGACGATAATAACGACGACATTAACGACGATGATTATGACAAAATAACGACGATATTAACGACGATAATTATGAGGATGATAAGGACGATAACAACGATGATAATGACGATAATAACGACGACATTAGCGGCGATGTTTATGACAAAATAACGACGATATTAACGACGATAATTATGAGGATGATAAGGACGATAACAACGATGATAATGACGATAATAACGACGACATTAGCGACGATGTTTATGACAAAATAACGACGATATTAACGACGATAATTATGAGGATAATAAGGACGATAACAACGAAGATAATGACGATAATAACGACGACATTAACGACAATGATTATGACAAAATAACGACGATATTAACGACGATAATTATGAGGATGATAAGGACGATAACAACGATGATAATGACGATAATAACGACGACATTAGCGACGATGTTTATGACAAAATAACGACGATATTAACGACGATAATTATGAGGATGATAAGGACGATAACAAGGATGATAATAACGATATTAACGACGATAATAACGACGATATTAACGACGATAATAACGACGTTAATAACGACGATAAAAAGAAGATAATGACAATAATAACGACGATATTATCGATGATATTTATGACGATAACAACGTAGATAATGACGATAATAACGACGACATTAACGACGATGATTATGACAAAATAACGACGATATTAACGACGATAATTATGAGGATGATAAGGACGATAACAACGATGATAATGACGATATTAACGACGATATTAACGACGATAATAACGACGTTAATAACGACGATAAAAAGAAGATAATGACAATAATAACGACGATATTATCGATGTTATTTATGACGATAACAACGTAGATAATGACGATAATAACGACGACATTAACGACGATGATTATGACAAAATAACGACGATATTAACGACGATATTTATGAGGATAATAAGGACGATAACAACGATGATAATGACGATATTAACGACGATATTAACGACGATATTAACGACGATATTAACGACGATAATAAAGACAATAAAAAGAAGATAATGACAATAATAACGACGATATTAACGATAATATTTATGACGATAACAACGATGATAATGACGATATTAACGACGATAATAACGACGATAATAACGATGATAATGACGAAATAACGACGATAATAACGACGATAATTATGAGGATAATAAGGACGATAACAACGATGATAATGACGATATTAACGACGATATTAACGACGATAATAACGACGATATTAACGACGATAATAAAGACAATAAAAAGAAGATAATGACAATAATAACGATGATATTAAAGATAATATTTATGTCGATAACAACGTAGATAATGACGATAATAACGACGACATTAACGACGATGATTATGACAAAATAACGACGATATTAACGACGATAATTATGAGGATGATAAGGACGATAACAACGATGATAATGACGATATTAACGACGATATTAACGACGATAATAACGACGTTAATAACGACGATAAAAAGAAGATAATGACAATAATAACGACGATATTATCGATGTTATTTATGACGATAACAACGTAGATAATGACGATAATAACGACGACATTAACGACGACGATTATGACAAAATAACGACGATATTAACGACGATAATTATGAGGATGATAAGGACGATAACAACGATGATAATGACGATAATAACGACGACATTAACGACGATGATTGTGACAAAATAACGACGATATTAACGACGATAATTATGAGGATAATAAGGACGATAACAACGATGATAATGACGATATTAACGACGATAATAACGACGATATTAACGACGATAATAACGACGTTAATAACGACGATAAAAAGAAGATAATGACAATAATAACGACGATATTATCGATGATATTTATGACGATAACAACGTAGATAATGACGATAATAACGACGACATTAACGACGATGATTATGACAAAATAACGACGATATTAACGACGATAATTATGAGGATAATAAGGACGATAACAACGATGATAATGACGATATTAACGACGATATTAACGACGATAATAAAGACAATAAAAAGAAGATAATGACAATAATAACGACGATATTAAAGATAATATTTATGTCGATAACAACGTAGATAATGACGATAATAACGACGACAATAACGACGATGATTATGACAAAATAACGACGATATTAACGACGATAATTATGAGGATGATAAGGACGATAACAACGATGATAATGACGATATTAACGACGATATTAACGACGATAATAACGACGTTAATAACGACGATAAAAAGAAGATAATGACAATAATAACGACGATATTATCGATGTTATTTATGACGATAACAACGTAGATAATGACGATAATAACGACGACATTAACGACGACGATTATGACAAAATACGGACGATATTAACGACGATAATTATGAGGATGATAAGGACGATAACAACGATGATAATGACGATATTAACGACGATAATAACGACGATAACAACGATGATAATGACGATATTAACGACGATAATAACGACGATAACAACGATGATAATGACGAAATAACGACGATAATAACGACGATAATTATGAGGATAATAACGACGATAACAACGATGACAATGACGATAATAACGACGATATTAACGACGATAATTATGCGGATAATAACGACGATAACATCGATGATAATAACGATAATAACGACGATATTAACGACGATAATTATGAGGATAATAAGGACGATAACAACGATGATAATGACGATATTAACGACGATATTAACGACGATAATAACGACGATATTAACGACGATAATAAAGACAATAAAAAGAAGATAATGACAATAATAACGACGATATTATCGATGATATTTATGACAATAACAACGTAGATAATGACGATAATAACGACGACATTAACGACGATGATTATGACAAAATAACGACGATATTAACGACGATAATTATGAGGATGATAAGGACGATAACAATAATGATAATGACGATATTAACGACGATATTAACGACGATAATAACGACGTTAATAACGACGATAAAAAGAAGATAATGACAATAATAACGACGATATTATCGATGATATTTATGACGATAACAACGTAGATAATGACGATAATAACGACGACATTAACGACGATGATTATGACAAAATAACGACGATATTAACGACGATAATTATGAGGATGATAAGGACGATAACAACGATGATAATGACGATAATAACGACGACATTAACGACGATGATTGTGACAAAATAACGACGATATTAACGACGATAATTATGAGGATAATAAGGACGATAACAACGATGATAATGACGATAATAACGACGACATTAACGACGATGATTATGACAAAATAACGACGATATTAACGACGATAATTATGAGGATGATAAGGACGATAACAACGATGATAATGACGATAATAACGACGACATTAGCGACGATGTTTATGACAAAATAACGACGATAATTATGAGGATAATAAGGACGATAACAACGATGATAATGACGATATTAACGACGATATTAACGACGATAATAACGACGTTAATAACGACGATAAAAAGAAGATAATGACAATAATAACGACGATATTATCGATGATATTTATGACGATAACAACGTAGATAATGACGATAATAACGACGACATTAACGACGATGATTATGACAAAATAACGACGATATTAACGACGATAATTATGAGGATGATAAGGACGATAACAACGATGATAATGACGATATTAACGACGATAATAACGACGATAACAACGATGATAATGACGATAATAACGACGACATTAACGACGATGATTGTGACAAAATAACGACGATATTAACGACGATAATTATGAGGATAATAAGGACGATAACAACGATGATAATGACGATAATAACGACGACATTAACGACAATGATTATGACAAAATAACGACGATATTAACGACGATAATTATGAGGATGATAAGGACGATAACAACGATGATAATGACGATAATAACGACGACATTAGCGACGATGTTTATGACAAAATAACGACGATATTAACGACGATAATTATGAGGATGATAAGGACGATAACAACGATGATAATGACGATAATAACGACGACATTAGCGACGATGTTTATGACAAAATAACGACGATATTAACGACGATAATTATGAGGATAATAAGGACGATAACAACGAAGATAATGTCGATAATAACGACGACATTAACGACAATGATTATGACAAAATAACGACGATATTAACGACGATAATTATGAGGATGATAAGGACGATAACAACGATGATAATGACGATAATAACGACGACATTAGCGACGATGTTTATGACAAAATAACGACGATATTAACGACGATAATTATGAGGATAATAAGGACGATAACAACGATGATAATGACGATATTAACGACGATATTAACGACGATAATAACGACGTTAATAACGACGATAAAAAGAAGATAATGACAATAATAACGACGATATTATCGATGATATTTATGACGATAACAACGTAGATAATGACGATAATAACGACGACATTAACGACGATGATTATGACAAAATAACGACGATATTAACGACGATAATTATGAGGATAATAAGGACGATAACAACGATGATAATGACGATATTAACGACGATATTAACGACGATAATAACGACGATATTAACGACGATAATAAAGACAATAAAAAGAAGATAATGACAATAATAACGACGATATTAACGATAATATTTATGACGATAACAATGTAGATAATGACGATAATAACGACGACATTAACGACGATGATTATGACAAAATAACGACGATATTAACGACGATAATTATGAGGATGATAAGGACGATAACAACGATGATAATGACGATAATAACGACGACATTAACGACGATGATTGTGACAAAATAACGACGATATTAACGACGATAATTATGAGGATAATAAGGACGATAACAACGATGATAATGACGATATTAACGACGATAATAACGACGATAATAACGACGTTAATAACGACGATAAAAAGAAGATAATGACAATAATAACGACGATATTATCGATGATATTTATGACGATAACAACGTAGATAATGACGATAATAACGACGACATTAACGACGATGATTATGACAAAATAACGACGATATTAACGACGATAATTATGAGGATAATAAGGACGATAACAACGATTATAATGACGATATTAACGACGATATTAACGACGATAATAAAGACAATAAAAAGAAGATAATGACAATAATAACGACGATATTAAAGATAATATTTATGTCGATAACAACGTAGATAATGACGATAATAACGACGACATTAACGACGATGATTATGACAAAATAACGACGATATTAACGATGATAATTATGAGGATGATAAGGACGATAACAACGATGATAATGACGATATTAACGACGATATTAACGACGATAATAACGACGTTAATAACGACGATAAAAAGAAGATAATGACAATAATAACGACGATATTATCGATGTTATTTATGACGATAACAACGTAGATAATGACGATAATAACGACGACATTAACGACGACGATTATGACAAAATAACGACGATATTAACGACGATAATTATGAGGATGATAAGGACGATAACAACGATGATAATGACGATAATAACGACGACATTAACGACGATGATTGTGACAAAATAACGACGATATTAACGACGATAATTATGAGGATAATAAGGACGATAACAACGATGATAATGACGATATTAACGACGATATTAACGACGATATTAACGACGATAATAACGACGTTAATAACGACGATAAAAAGAAGATAATGACAATAATAACGACGATATTATCGATGATATTTATGACGATAACAACGTAGATAATGACGATAATAACGACGACATTAACGACGATGATTATGACAAAATAACGACGATATTAACGACGATAATTATGAGGATAATAAGGACGATAACAACGATGATAATGACGATATTAACGACGATAATAACGACGATGATTGTGACAAAATAACGACGATATTAACGACGATAATTATGAGGATAATAAGGACGATAACAACGATGATAATGACGATATTAACGACGATAATAACGACGATATTAACGACGATAATAACGACGTTAATAACGACGATAAAAAGAAGATAATGACAATAATAACGACGATATTATCGATGTTATTTATGACGATAACAACGTAGATAATGACGATAATAACGACGACATTAACGACGACGATTATGACAAAATAACGACGATATTAACGACGATAATTATGAGGATGATAAGGACGATAACAACGATGATAATGACGATAATAACGACGACATTAACGACGATGATTGTGACAAAATAACGACGATATTAACGACGATAATTATGAGGATAATAAGGACGATAACAACGATGATAATGACGATATTAACGACGATAATAACGACGATATTAACGACGATAATAACGACGTTAATAACGACGATAAAAAGAAGATAATGACAATAATAACGACGATATTATCGATGATATTTATGACGATAACAACGTAGATAATGACGATAATAACGACGACATTAACGACGATGATTATGACAAAATAACGACGATATTAACGACGATAATTATGAGGATAATAAGGACGATAACAACGATGATAATGACGATATTAACGACGATATTAACGACGATAATAAAGACAATAAAAAGAAGATAATGACAATAATAACGACGATATTAAAGATAATATTTATGTCGATAACAACGTAGATAATGACGATAATAACGACGACATTAACGACGATGATTATGACAAAATAACGACGATATTAACGACGATAATTATGAGGATGATAAGGACGATAACAACGATGATAATGACGATATTAACGACGATAATAACGACGTTAATAACGACGATAAAAAGAAGATAATGACAATAATAACGACGATATTATCGATGTTATTTATGACGATAACAACGTAGATAATGACGATAATAACGACGACATTAACGACGACGATTATGACAAAATAACGACGATATTAACGACGATAATTATGAGGATGATAAGGACGATAACAACGATGATAATGACGATATTAACGACGATAATAACGACGATAACAACGATGATAATGACGATATTAACGACGATAATAACGACGATAACAACGATGATAATGACGAAATAACGACGATAATAACGACGATAATTATGAGGATAATAACGACGATAACAACGATGACAATGACGATAATAACGACGATATTAACGACGATAATTATGCGGATAATAACGACGATAACATCGATGATAATAACGATAATAACGACGATATTAACGACGATAATTATGAGGATAATAAGGACGATAACAACGATGATAATGACGATATTAACGACGATATTAACGACGATAATAACGACGATATTAACGACGATAATAAAGACAATAAAAAGAAGATAATGACAATAATAACGACGATATTATCGATGATATTTATGACAATAACAACGTAGATAATGACGATAATAACGACGACATTAACGACGATGATTATGACAAAATAACGACGATATTAACGACGATAATTATGAGGATGATAAGGACGATAACAATGATGATAATGACGATATTAACGACGATATTAACGACGATAATAACGACGTTAATAACGACGATAAAAAGAAGATAATGACAATAATAACGACGATATTATCGATGATATTTATGACGATAACAACGTAGATAATGACGATAATAACGACGACATTAACGACGATGATTATGACAAAATAACGACGATATTAACGACGATAATTATGAGGATGATAAGGACGATAACAACGATGATAATGACGATAATAACGACGACATTAACGACGATGATTGTGACAAAATAACGACGATATTAACGACGATAATTATGAGGATAATAAGGACGATAACAACGATGATAATGACGATAATAACGACGACATTAACGACGATGATTATGACAAAATAACGACGATATTAACGACGATAATTATGAGGATGATAAGGACGATAACAACGATGATAATGACGATAATAACGACGACATTAGCGACGATGTTTATGACAAAATAACGACGATAATTATGAGGATAATAAGGACGATAACAACGATGATAATGACGATATTAACGACGATATTAACGACGATAATAACGACGTTAATAACGACGATAAAAAGAAGATAATGACAATAATAACGACGATATTATCGATGATATTTATGACGATAACAACGATGATAATGACGATAATAACGACGACATTAACGACGATGATTATGACAAAATAACGACGATATTAACGACGATAATTATGAGGATGATAAGGACGATAACAACGATGATAATGACGATATTAACGACGATAATAACGACGATAACAACGATGATAATGACGATAATAACTACGACATTAACGACGATGATTGTGACAAAATAACGACGATATTAACGACGATAATTATGAGGATAATAAGGACGATAACAACGATGATAATGACGATAATAACGACGACATTAACGACAATGATTATGACAAAATAACGACGATATTAACGACGATAATTATGAGGATGATAAGGACGATAACAACGATGATAATGACGATAATAACGACGACATTAGCGACGATGTTTATGACAAAATAACGACGATATTAACGACGATAATTATGAGGATAATAAGGACGATAACAACGATGATAATGACGATATTAACGACGATATTAGCGACGATGTTTATGACAAAATAACGACGATATTAACGACGATAATTATGAGGATAATAAGGACGATAACAACGAAGATAATGACGATAATAACGACGACATTAACGACAATGATTATGACAAAATAACGACGATATTAACGACGATAATTATGAGGATGATAAGGACGATAACAACGATGATAATGACGATAATAACGACGACATTAGCGACGATGTTTATGACAAAATAACGACGATATTAACGACGATAATTATGAGGATAATAAGGACGATAACAACGATGATAATGACGATATTAACGACGATATTAACGACGATAATAACGACGTTAATAACGACGATAAAAAGAAGATAATGACAATAATAACGACGATATTATCGATGATATTTATGACGATAACAACGTAGATAATGACGATAATAACGACGACATTAACGACGATGATTATGACAAAATAACGACGATATTAACGACGATAATTATGAGGATAATAAGGACGATAACAACGATGATAATGACGATATTAACGACGATATTAACGACGATAATAACGACGATATTAACGACGATAGTAAAGACAATAAAAAGAAGATAATGACAATAATAACGACGATATTAACGATAATATTTATGACGATAACAATGTAGATAATGACGATAATAACGACGACATTAACGACGATGATTATGACAAAATAACGACGATATTAACGACGATAATTATGAGGATGATAAGGACGATAACAACGATGATAATGACGATAATAACGACGACATTAACGACGATGATTGTGACAAAATAACGACGATATTAACGACGATAATTATGAGGATAATAAGGACGATAACAACGATGATAATGACGATATTAACGACGATAATAACGACGATAATAACGACGTTAATAACGACGATAAAAAGAAGATAATGACAATAATAACGACGATATTATCGATGATATTTATGACGATAACAACGTAGATAATGACGATAATAACGACGACATTAACGACGATGATTATGACAAAATAACGACGATATTAACGACGATAATTATGAGGGTAATAAGGACGATAACAACGATGATAATGACGATATTAACGACGATATTAAAGACGATAATAAAGACAATAAAAAGAAGATAATGACAATAATAACGACGATATTAAAGATAATATTTATGACGATAACAACGTAGATAATGACGATAATAACGACGACATTAATGACGATGATTATGACAAAATAACGACGATATTAACGACGATAATTATGAGGATGATAAGGACGATAACAACGATGATAATGACGATAATAACGACGACATTAGCGACGATGTTTATGACAAAATAACGACGATATTAACGACGATAATTATGAGGATAATAAGGAAGATAACAACGATGATAATGACGATATTAACGACGATATTAACGACGATAATAACGACGTTAATAACGACGATAAAAAGAAGATAATGACAATAATAACGACGATATTATCGATGATATTTATGACGATAACAACGTAGATAATGACGATAATAACGACGACATTAACGACGATGATTATGACAAAATAACGACGATATTAACGACGATAATTATGAGGATAATAAGGACGATAACAACGATGATAATGACGATATTAACGACGATATTAACGACGATAATAACGACGATATTAACGACGATAATAAAGACAATAAAAAGAAGATAATGACAATAATAACGACGATATTAACGATAATATTTATGACGATAACAATGTAGATAATGACGATAATAACGACGACATTAACGACGATGATTATGACAAAATAACGACGATATTAACGACGATAATTATGAGGATGATAAGGACGATAACAACGATGATAATGACGATAATAACGACGACATTAACGACGATGATTGTGACAAAATAACGACGATATTAACGACGATAATTATGAGGATAATAAGGACGATAACAACGATGATAATGACGATATTAACGACGATAATAACGACGATAATAACGACGTTAATAACGACGATAAGAAGAAGATAATGACAATAATAACGACGATATTATCGATGATATTTATGACGATAACAACGTAGATAATGACGATAATAACGACGACATTAACGACGATGATTATGACAAAATAACGACGATATTAACGACGATAATTATGAGGATAATAAGGACGATAACAACGATGATAATGACGATATTAACGACGATATTAACGACGATAATAACGACGATATTAACGACGATAATAAAGACAATAAAAAGAAGATAATGACAATAATAACGACGATATTAAAGATAATATTTATGACGATAACAACGTAGATAATGACGATAATAACGACGACATTAATGACGATGATTATGACAAAATAACGACGATATTAACGACGATAATTATGAGGATGATAAGGACGATAACAACGATGATAATGACGATAATAACGACGACATTAGCGACGATGTTTATGACAAAATAACGACGATATTAACGACGATAATTATGAGGATAATAAGGACGATAACAACGATGATAATGACGATATTAACGACGATATTAACGACGATAATAACGACGTTAATAACGACGATAAAAAGAAGATAATGACAATAATAACGACGATATTATCGATGATATTTATGACGATAACAACGTAGATAATGACGATAATAACGACGACATTAACGACGATGATTATGACAAAATAACGACGATATTAACGACGATAATTATGAGGATAATAAGGACGATAACAACGATGATAATGACGATTTTAACGACGATATTAACGACGATAATAACGACGATATTAACGACGATAATAAAGACAATAAAAAGAAGATAATGACAATAATAACGACGATATTAACGATAATATTTATGACGATAACAACGTAGATAATGACGATAATAACGACGACATTAACGACGATGATTATGACAAAATAACGACGATATTAACGACGATAATTATGAGGATGATAAGGACGATAACAACGATGATAATGACGATAATAACGACGACATTAACGACGATGATTGTGACAAAATAACGACGATATTAACGACGATAATTATGAGGATAATAAGGACGATAACAACGATGATAATGACGATATTAACGACGATATTAACGACGATAATAACGACGTTAATAACGACGATAAAAAGAAGATAATGACAATAATAACGACGATATTATCGATGATATTTATGACGATAACAACGTAGATAATGACGATAATAACGACGACATTAACGACGATGATTATGACAAAATAACGACGATATTAACGACGATAATTATGAGGATAATAAGGACGATAACAACGATGATAATGACGATTTTAACGACGATATTAACGACGATAATAACGACGATATTAACGACGATAATAAAGACAATAAAAAGAAGATAATGACAATAATAACGACGATATTAACGATAATATTTATGACGATAACAACGTAGATAATGACGATAATAACGACGACATTAACGACGATGATTATGACAAAATAACGACGATATTAACGACGATAATTATGAGGATAATAAGGACGATAACAACGATGATAATGACGAAATTAACGACGATATTAACGACGATAATAACGACGTTAATAACGACGATAAAAAGAAGATAATGACAATAATAACGACGATATTATCGATGATATTTATGACGATAACAACGTAGATAATGACGATAATAACGACGACATTAACGACGATGTTTGTGACAAAATAACGACGATATTAACGACGATGATTATGACAAAATAACAACGGTATTAACGACGATAATTATGAGGATAATAGGACGATAACAACGATGAAAATGACGATATTAACGACGATATTAACGACGATAATAACGACGTTAATAACGACGATAAAAAGAAGATAATGACAATAATAACGACGATATTATCGATGATATTTATGACGATAACAACGAAGATAATGACGATAATAACGACGACATTAACGACGATGATTATGACAAAATAACGACGATATTAACGACGTTAATTATGAGGATGATAAGGACGATAACAACGATGATAATGACGATAATAACGACGACATTAGCGACGATGTTTATGACAAAATAACGACGATATTAACGACGATAATTATGAGGATAATAAGGACGATAACAACGATTATAATGACGATATTAACGACGATATTAACGACGATGATTATGACAAAATAACGACGATATTAACGACGATAATTATGAGGATAATAAGGACGATAACAACGATGATAATGACGATTTTAACGACGATATTAACGACGATAATAACGACGATATTAACGACGATAATAAAGACAATAAAAAGAAGATAATGACAATAATAACGACGATATTAACGATAATATTTATGACGATAACAACGTAGATAATGACGATAATAACGACGACATTAACGACGATGATTATGACAAAATAACGACGATATTAACGACGATAATTATGAGGATGATAAGGACGATAACAACGATGATAATGACGATAATAACGACGACATTAACGACGATGATTGTGACAAAATAACGACGATATTAACGACGATAATTATGAGGATAATAAGGACGATAACAACGATGATAATGACGATATTAACGACGATATTAACGACGATAATAACGACGTTAATAACGACGATAAAAAGAAGATAATGACAATAATAACGACGATATTATCGATGATATTTATGACGATAACAACGTAGATAATGACGATAATAACGACGACATTAACGACGATGATTATGACAAAATAACGACGATATTAACGACGATAATTATGAGGATAATAAGGACGATAACAACGATGATAATGACGATTTTAACGACGATATTAACGACGATAATAACGACGATATTAACGACGATAATAAAGACAATAAAAAGAAGATAATGACAATAATAACGACGATATTAACGATAATATTTATGACGATAACAACGTAGATAATGACGATAATAACGACGACATTAACGACGATGATTATGACAAAATAACGACGATATTAACGACGATAATTATGAGGATAATAAGGACGATAACAACGATGATAATGACGAAATTAACGACGATATTAACGACGATAATAACGACGTTAATAACGACGATAAAAAGAAGATAATGACAATAATAACGACGATATTATCGATGATATTTATGACGATAACAACGTAGATAATGACGATAATAACGACGACATTAACGACGATGTTTATGACAAAATAACGACGATATTAACGACGATGATTATGACAAAATAACAACGGTATTAACGACGATAATTATGAGGATAATAGGACGATAACAACGATGAAAATGACGATATTAACGACGATATTAACGACGATAATAACGACGTTAATAACGACGATAAAAAGAAGATAATGACAATAATAACGAAGATATTATCGATGATATTTATGACGATAACAACGAAGATAATGACGATAATAACGACGACATTAACGACGATGATTATGACAAAATAACGACGATATTAACGACGTTAATTATGAGGATGATAAGGACGATAACAACGATGATAATGACGATAATAACGACGACATTAGCGACGATGTTTATGACAAAATAACGACGATATTAACGACGATAATTATGAGGATAATAAGGACGATAACAACGATTATAATGACGATATTAACGACGATATTAACGACGATGATTATGACAAAATAACGACGATATTAACGACGATAATTATGAGGATAATAAGGACGATAACAACGATGATAATGACGATATTAACGACGATATTAACGACGATAATAACGACGATATTAACGACGATAATAAAGACAATAAAAAGAAGATAATGACAATAATAACGACGATATTAAAGATAATATTTATGACGATAACAACGTAGATAATGACGATAATAACGACGACATTAATGACGATGATTATGACAAAATAACGACGATATTAACGACGATAATTATGAGGATGATAAGGACGATAACAACGATGATAATGACGATAATAACGACGACATTAGCGACGATGTTTATGACAAAATAACGACGATATTAACGACGATAATTATGAGGATGATAAGGACGATAACAACGATGATAATGACGATAATAACGACGACATTAGCGACGATGTTTATGACAAAATAACGACGATATTAACGACGATGATTATGACAAAATAACAACGGTATTAACGACGATAATTATGAGGATAATAGGACGATAACAACGATGAAAATGACGATATTAACGACGATATTAACGACGATAATAACGACGTTAATAACGACGATAAAAAGAAGATAATGACAATAATAACGACGATATTATCGATGATATTTATGACGATAACAACGAAGATAATGACGATAATAACGACGACATTAACGACGATGATTATGACAAAATAACGACGATATTAACGACGTTAATTATGAGGATGATAAGGACGATAACAACGATGATAATGACGATAATAACGACGACATTAGCGACGATGTTTATGACAAAATAACGACGATATTAACGACGATAATTATGAGGATAATAAGGACGATAACAACGATTATAATGACGATATTAACGACGATATTAACGACGATGATTATGACAAAATAACGACGATATTAACGACGATAATTATGTGGATAATAAGGACGATAACAACGATGATAATGACGATATTAACGACGATATTAAACGACGATAATAACGACGTTAATAACGACGATAAAAAGAAGATAATGACAATAATAACGACGATATTATCGTTGATATTTATGACGATAACAACGTAGATAATGACGATAATAACGACGACATTAACGACGATGATTATGACAAAATAACAACGGTATTAACGACGATAATTATGAGGATAATAGGACGATAACAACGATGATAATGACGATATTAACGACGATATTAACGACGATAATAACGACGTTAATAACGACGATAAAAAGAAGATAATGACAATAATAACGACAATATTATCGATGATATTTATGACGATAACAACGAAGATAATGACGATAATAACGACGACATTAACGACGATGATTATGACAAAATAACGACGATATTAACGACGATAATTATGAGGATGATAAGGACGATAACAACGATGATAATGACGATAATAACGACGACATTAGCAACGATGTTTATGACAAAATAACGACGATATTAACGACGATAATTATGAGGATAATAAGGACGATAACAACGATGATAATGACGATTTTAACGACGATATTAACGACGATAATAACGACGATATTAACGACGATAATAAAGACAATAAAAAGAAGATAATGACAATAATAACGACGATATTAACGATAATATTTATGACGATAACAACGTAGATAATGACGATAATAACGACGACATTAACGACGATGATTATGACAAAATAACGACGATATTAACGACGATAATTATGAGGATAATAAGGACGATAACAACGATGATAATGACGAAATTAACGACGATATTAACGACGATAATAACGACGTTAATAACGACGATAAAAAGAAGATAATGACAATAATAACGACGATATTATCGATGATATTTATGACGATAACAACGTAGATAATGACGATAATAACGACGACATTAACGACGATGTTTATGACAAAATAACGACGATATTAACGACGATGATTATGACAAAATAACAACGGTATTAACGACGATAATTATGAGGATAATAGGACGATAACAACGATGAAAATGACGATATTAACGACGATATTAACGACGATAATAACGACGTTAATAACGACGATAAAAAGAAGATAATGACAATAATAACGACGATATTATCGATGATATTTATGACGATAACAACGAAGATAATGACGATAATAACGACGACATTAACGACGATGATTATGACAAAATAACGACGATATTAACGACGTTAATTATGAGGATGATAAGGACGATAACAACGATGATAATGACGATAATAACGACGACATTAGCGACGATGTTTATGACAAAATAACGACGATATTAACGACGATAATTATGAGGATAATAAGGACGATAACAACGATTATAATGACGATATTAACGACGATATTAACGACGATGATTATGACAAAATAACGACGATATTAACGACGATAACTATGAGGATGATAAGGACGATAACAACGATGATAATGACGATATTAACGACGATATTAAACGACGATAATAACGACGTTAATAACGACGATAAAAAGAAGATAATGACAATAATAACGACGATATTATCGTTGATATTTATGACGATAACAACGTAGATAATGACGATAATAACGACGACATTAACGACGATGATTATGACAAAATAACAACGGTATTAACGACGATAATTATGAGGATAATAGGACGATAACAACGATGATAATGACGATATTAACGACGATATTAACGACGATAATAACGACGTTAATAACGACGATAAAAAGAAGATAATGACAATAATAACGACAATATTATCGATGATATTTATGACGTTAACAACGAAGATAATGACGATAATAACGACGACATTAACGACGATGATTATGACAAAATAACGACGATATTAACGACGATAATTATGAGGATGATAAGGACGATAACAACGATGATAATGACGATAATAACGACGACATTAGCAACGATGTTTATGACAAAATAACGACGATATTAACGACGATAATTATGAGGATAATAAGGACGATAACAACGATTATAATGACGCTATTAACGACGACATTAGCGACGATGTTTATGACAAAATAACGACGATATTAACGACGATAACTATGAGGTTAATAAGGAAGATAACAACGATTATAATGACGATATTAACGACGACATTAACGACAATGATTATGACAAAATAACGACGATATTAACGACGATAATTATGAGGATGATAAGGACGATAACAACGATGATAATGACGATAATAACGACGACATTAGCGACGATGTTTATGACAAAATAACGACGATATTAACGACGATAACTATGAGGATAATAAGGACGATAACAACGATGATAATGACGATATTAACGACGATATTAACGACGATAATAACGACGTTAATAACGACGATAAAAAGAAGATAATGACAATAATAACGACGATATTATCGATGATATTTATGACGATAACAACGATGATAATGACGATAATAACGACGACATTAACGACGATGATTATGACAAAATAACGACGATATTAACGACGATAATTATGAGGATGATAAGGACGATAACAACGATGATAATGACGATATTAACGACGATAATAACGACGATAACAACGATGATAATGACGATAATAACGACGACATTAACGACGATGATTGTGACAAAATAACGACGATATTAACGACGATAATTATGAGGATAATAAGGACGATAACAACGATGATAATGACGATAATAACGACGACATTAACGACGATGATTATGACAAAATAACGACGATATTAACGACGATAATTATGAGGATGATAAGGACGATAACAACGATGATAATGACGATAATAACGACATTAGCGACGATGTTTATGACAATATAACGACGATATTAACGACGATAATTATGAGGATGATAAGGACGATAACAACGATGATAATGACGATAATAACGACGACATTAGCGACGATGTTTATGACAAAATAACGACGATATTAACGACGATAATTATGAGGATAATAAGGACGATAACAACGATTATAATGACGATATTAACGACGAAATTAGCGACGATGTTTATGACAAAATAACGACGATATTAACGACGATAACTATGAGGTTAATAAGGACGATAACAACGATTATAATGACGATATTAACGACGACATTAACGACAATGATTATGACAAAATAACGACGATATTAACGACGATAATTATGAGGATGATAAGGACGATAACAAGGATGATAATGACGATATTAACGACGACATTAACGACGATGATTGTGACAAAATAACGACGATATTAACGACGATAATTATGAGGATAATAAGGACGATAACAACGATGATAATAACGATATTAACGACGATAATAACGACGATATTAACGACGATAATAACGACGTTAATAACGACGATAAAAAGAAGATAATGACAATAATAACGACGATATTATCGATGATATTTATGACGATAACAACGTAGATAATGACGATAATAACGACGACATTAACGACGATGATTATGACAAAATAACGACGATATTAACGACGATAATTATGAGGATGATAAGGACGATAACAAGGATGATAATGACGATATTAACGACGTTAATAACGACGATATTAACGACGATAATAACGACGTTAATAACGACGATAAAAAGAAGATAATGACAATAATAACGACGATATTATCGATGATATTTATGACGATAACAACGTAGATAATGACGATAATAACGACGACATTAACGACGATGATTATGACAAAATAACGACGATATTAACGACGATAATTATGAGGATAATAAGGACGATAACAACGATGATAATGACGATATTAACGACGATATTAACGACGATAATAACGACGATATTAACGACGATAATAAAGACAATAAAAAGAAGATAATGACAATAATAACGACGATATTAAAGATAATATTTATGACGATAACAACGTAGATAATGACGATAATAACGACGACATTAATGACGATGATTATGACAAAATAACGACGATATTAACGACGATAATTATGAGGATGATAAGGACGATAACAACGATGATAATGACGATATTAACGACGACATTAGCAACGATGTTTATGACAAAATAACGACGATATTAACGACGATAATTATGAGGATAATAAGGACGATAACAACGATTATAATGACGATATTAACGACGACATTAGCGACGATGTTTATGACAAAATAACGACGATATTAACGACGATAACTATGAGGTTAATAAGGACGATAACAACGATTATAATGACGATATTAACGACGACATTAACGACAATGATTATGACAAAATAACGACGATATTAACGACGATAATTATGAGGATGATAAGGACGATAACAACGATGATAATGACGATAATAACGACGACATTAGCGACGATGTTTATGACAAAATAACGACGATATTAACGACGATAACTATGAGGATAATAAGGACGATAACAACGATGATAATGACGATATTAACGACGATATTAACGACGATAATAACGACGTTAATAACGACGATAAAAAGAAGATAATGACAATAATAACGACGATATTATCGATGATATTTATGACGATAACAACGATGATAATGACGATAATAACGACGACATTAACGACGATGATTATGACAAAATAACGACGATATTAACGACGATAATTATGAGGATGATAAGGACGATAACAACGATGATAATGACGATATTAACGACGATAATAACGACGATAACAACGATGATAATGACGATAATAACGACGACATTAACGACGATGATTGTGACAAAATAACGACGATATTAACGACGATAATTATGAGGATAATAAGGACGATAACAACGATGATAATGACGATAATAACGACGACATTAACGACGATGATTATGACAAAATAACGACGATATTAACGACGATAATTATGAGGATGATAAGGACGATAACAACGATGATAATGACGATAATAACGACATTAGCGACGATGTTTATGACAAAATAACGACGATATTAACGACGATAATTATGAGGATGATAAGGACGATAACAACGATGATAATGACGATATTAACGACGATATTAACGACGATAATAACGACGATATTAACGACGATAATAAAGACAATAAAAAGAAGATAATGACAATAATAACGACGATATTAACGATAATATTTATGACGATAACAATGTAGATAATGACGATAATAACGACGACATTAACGACGATGATTATGACAAAATAACGACGATATTAACGACGATAATTATGAGGATGATAAGGACGATAACAACGATGATAATGACGATATTAACGACGATATTAACGACGATAATAACGACGATATTAACGACGATAATAAAGACAATAAAAAGAAGATAATGACAATAATAACGACGATATTAACGATAATATTTATGACGATAACAATGTAGATAATGACGATAATAACGACGACATTAACGACGATGATTAAGACAAAATAACGACGATATTAACGACGATAATTATGAGGATAATAAGGACGATAACAACGATGATAATGACGATATTAACGACGATATTAACGACGATAATAACGACGATATTAACGACGATAATAAAGACAATAAAAAGAAGATAATGACAATAATAACGACGATATTAAAGATAATATTTATGACGATAACAACGTAGATAATGACGATAATAACGACGACATTAATGACGATGATTATGACAAAATAACGACGATATTAACGACGATAATTATGAGGATGATAAGGACGATAACAACGATGATAATGACGATAATAACGACGAAATTAGCGACGATGTTTATGACAAAATAACGACGATATTAACGACGATAATTATGAGGATAACAAGGACGATAACAACGATGATAATGACGATATTAACGACGATATTAACGACGATAATAACGACGTTAATAACGACGATAAAAAGAAGATAATGACAATAATAACGACGATATTATCGATGATATTTATGACGATAACAACGTAGATAATGACGATAATAACGACGACATTAACGACGATGATTATGACAAAATAACGACGATATTAACGACGATAATTATGAGGATAATAAGGACGATAACAACGATGATAATGACGATATTAACGACGATATTAACAACGATAATAACGACGATATTAACGACGATAATAAAGACAATAAAAAGAAGATAATGACAATAATAACGACGATATTAACGATAATATTTATGACGATAACAATGTAGATAATGACGATAATAACGACGACATTAACGACGATGATTATGACAAAATAACGACGATAATTATGAGGATGATAAGGACGATAACAACGATGATAATGACGATAATAACGACGACATTAACGACGATGATTGTGACAAAATAACGACGATATTAACGACGATAATTATGAGGATAATAAGGACGATAACAACGATGATAATGACGATATTAACGACGATATTAACGACGATAATAACGACGTTAATAACGACGATAAAAAGAAGATAATGACAATAATAACGACGATATTATCGATGATATTTATGACGATAACAACGATGATAATGACGATAATAACGACGACATTAACGACGATGATTATGACAAAATAACGACGATATTAACGACGATAATTATGAGGATGATAAGGACGATAACAACGATGATAATGACGATATTAACGACGATAATAACGACGATAACAATGATGATAATGACGATAATAACGACGACATTAACGACGATGATTGTGACAAAATAACGACGATATTAACGACGATAATTATGAGGATAATAAGGACGATAACAACGATGATAATGACGATAATAACGACGACATTAACGACGATGATTATGACAAAATAACGACGATATTAACGACGATAATTATGAGGATGATAAGGACGATAACAACGATGATAATGACGATAATAACGACATTAGCGACGATGTTTATGACAAAATAACGACGATATTAACGACGATAATTATGAGGATGATAAGGACGATAACAACGATGATAATGACGATAATAACGACGACATTAGCGACGATGTTTATGACAAAATAACGACGATATTAACGACGATAATTATGAGGATAATAAGGACGATAACAACGAAGATAATGACGATAATAACGACGACATTAACGACCATGATTATGACAAAATAACGACGATATTAACGACGATAATTATGAGGATGATAAGGACGATAACAACGATGATAATGACGATAATAACGACGACATTAGCGACGATGTTTATGACAAAATAACGACGATATTAACGACGATAATTATGAGGATGATAAGGACGATAACAAGGATGATAATGACGATATTAACGACGACATTAACGACGATGATTGTGACAAAATAACGACGATATTAACGACGATAATTATGAGGATAATAAGGACGATAACAACGATGATAATAACGATATTAACGACGATAATAACGACGATATTAACGACGATAATAACGACGTTAATAACGACGATAAAAAGAAGATAATGACAATAATAACGACGATATTATCGATGATATTTATGACGATAACAACGTAGATAATGACGATAATAACGACGACATTAGCGACGATGTTTATGACAAAATAACGACGATATTAACGACGATAATTATGAGGATGATAAGGACGATAACAAGGATGATAATGACGATATTAACGACGACATTAACGACGATGATTGTGACAAAATAACGACGATATTAACGACGATAATTATGAGGATAATAAGGACGATAACAACGATGATAATAACGATATTAACGACGATAATAACGACGATATTAACGACGATAATAACGACGTTAATAACGACGATAAAAAGAAGATAATGACAATAATAACGACGATATTATCGATGATATTTATGACGATAACAACGTAGATAATGACGATAATAACGACGACATTAACGACGATGATTATGACAAAATAACGACGATATTAACGACGATAATTATGAGGATGATAAGGACGATAACAAGGATGATAATAACGATATTAACGACGATAATAACGACGATATTAACGACGATAATAACGACGTTAATAACGACGATAAAAAGAAGATAATGACAATAATAACGACGATATTATCGATGATATTTATGACGATAACAACGTAGATAATGACGATAATAACGACGACATTAACGACGATGATTATGACAAAATAACGACGATATTAACGACGATAATTATGAGGATAATAAGGACGATAACAACGATGATAATGACGATATTAACGACGATATTAACGACGATAATAACGACGATATTAACGACGATAATAAAGACAATAAAAAGAAGATAATGACAATAATAACGACGATATTAAAGATAATATTTATGACGATAACAACGTAGATAATGACGATAATAACGACGACATTAATGACGATGATTATGACAAAATAACGACGATATTAACGACGATAATTATGAGGATGATAAGGACGATAACAACGATGATAATGACGATAATAACGACGACATTAGCGACGATGTTTATAGAAAATAACGACGATATTAACGACGATAATTATGAGGATAATAAGGACGATAACAACGATGATAATGACGATATTAACGACGATATTAACGACGATAATAACGACGTTAATAACGACGATAAAAAGAAGATAATGACAATAATAACGACGATATTATCGATGATATTTATGACGATAACAACGTAGATAATGACGATAATAACGACGACATTAACGACGATGATTATGACAAAATAACGACGATATTAACGACGATAATTATGAGGATAATAAGGACGATAACAACGATGATAATGACGATATTAACGACGATATTAACGACGATAATAACGACGATATTAACGACGATAATAAAGACAATAAAAAGAAGATAATGACAATAATAACGACGATATTAACGATAATATTTATGACGATAACAATGTAGATAATGACGATAATAACGACGACATTAACGACGATGATTATGACAAAATAACGACGATATTAACGACGATAATTATGAGGATGATAAGGACGATAACAACGATGATAATGACGATATTAACGACGATATTAACGACGATAATAACGACGATATTAACGACGATAATAAAGACAATAAAAAGAAGATAATGACAATAATAACGACGATATTAACGATAATATTTATGACGATAACAATGTAGATAATGACGATAATAACGACGACATTAACGACGATGATTAAGACAAAATAACGACGATATTAACGACGATAATTATGAGGATAATAAGGACGATAACAACGATGATAATGACGATATTAACGACGATAATAACGACGTTAATAACGACGATAAAAAGAAGATAATGACAATAATAACGACGATATTATCGATGATATTTATGACGATAACAACGTAGATAATGACGATAATAACGACGACATTAGCGACGATGTTTATGACAAAATAACGACGATATTAACGACGATAATTATGAGGATGATAAGGACGATAACAAGGATGATAATGACGATATTAACGACGACATTAACGACGATGATTGTGACAAAATAACGACGATATTAACGACGATAATTATGAGGATAATAAGGACGATAACAACGATGATAATAACGATATTAACGACGATAATAACGACGATATTAACGACGATAATAACGACGTTAATAACGACGATAAAAAGAAGATAATGACAATAATAACGACGATATTATCGATGATATTTATGACGATAACAACGTAGATAATGACGATAATAACGACGACATTAACGACGATGATTATGACAAAATAACGACGATATTAACGACGATAATTATGAGGATGATAAGGACGATAACAAGGATGATAATGACGATATTAACGACGATAATAACGACGATATTAACGACGATAATAACGACGTTAATAACGACGATAAAAAGAAGATAATGACAATAATAACGACGATATTATCGATGATATTTATGACGATAACAACGTAGATAATGACGATAATAACGACGACATTAACGACGATGATTATGACAAAATAACGACGATATTAACGACGATAATTATGAGGATAATAAGGACGATAACAACGATGATAATGACGATATTAACGACGATATTAACGACGATAATAACGACGATATTAACGACGATAATAAAGACAATAAAAAGAAGATAATGACAATAATAACGACGATATTAAAGATAATATTTATGACGATAACAACGTAGATAATGACGATAATAACGACGACATTAATGACGATGATTATGACAAAATAACGACGATATTAACGACGATAATTATGAGGATGATAAGGACGATAACAACGATGATAATGACGATAATAACGACGACATTAGCGACGATGTTTATAGAAAATAACGACGATATTAACGACGATAATTATGAGGATAATAAGGACGATAACAACGATGATAATGACGATATTAACGACGATATTAACGACGATAATAACGACGTTAATAACGACGATAAAAAGAAGATAATGACAATAATAACGACGATATTATCGATGATATTTATGACGATAACAACGTAGATAATGACGATAATAACGACGACATTAACGACGATGATTATGACAAAATAACGACGATATTAACGACGATAATTATGAGGATAATAAGGACGATAACAACGATGATAATGACGATATTAACGACGATATTAACGACGATAATAACGACGATATTAACGACGATAATAAAGACAATAAAAAGAAGATAATGACAATAATAACGACGATATTAACGATAATATTTATGACGATAACAATGTAGATAATGACGATAATAACGACGACATTAACGACGATGATTATGACAAAATAACGACGATATTAACGACGATAATTATGAGGATGATAAGGACGATAACAACGATGATAATGACGATATTAACGACGATATTAACGACGATAATAACGACGATATTAACGACGATAATAAAGACAATAAAAAGAAGATAATGACAATAATAACGACGATATTAACGATAATATTTATGACGATAACAATGTAGATAATGACGATAATAACGACGACATTAACGACGATGATTAAGACAAAATAACGACGATATTAACGACGATAATTATGAGGATAATAAGGACGATAACAACGATGATAATGACGATATTAACGACGATATTAACGACGATAATAACGACGATATTAACGACGATAATAAAGACAATAAAAAGAAGATAATGACAATAATAACGACGATATTAAAGATAATATTTATGACGATAACAACGTAGATAATGACGATAATAACGACGACATTAATGACGATGATTATGACAAAATAACGACGATATTAACGACGATAATTATGAGGATGATAAGGACGATAACAACGATGATAATGACGATAATAACGACGAAATTAGCGACGATGTTTATGACAAAATAACGACGATAATTATGAGGATAACAAGGACGATAACAACGATGATAATGACGATATTAACGACGATATTAACGACGATAATAACGACGTTAATAACGACGATAAAAAGAAGATAATGACAATAATAACGACGATATTATCGATGATATTTATGACGATAACAACGTAGATAATGACGATAATAACGACGACATTAACGACGATGATTATGACAAAATAACGACGATATTAACGACGATAATTATGAGGATAATAAGGACGATAACAACGATGATAATGACGATATTAACGACGATATTAACGACGATAATAACGACGATATTAACGACGATAATAAAGACAATAAAAAGAAGATAATGACAATAATAACGACGATATTAACGATAATATTTATGACGATAACAATGTAGATAATGACGATAATAACGACGACATTAACGACGATGATTATGACAAAATAACGACGATAATTATGAGGATGATAAGGACGATAACAACGATGATAATGACGATAATAACGACGACATTAACGACGATGATTGTGACAAAATAACGACGATATTAACGACGATAATTATGAGGATAATAAGGACGATAACAACGATGATAATGACGATATTAACGACGATAATAACGACGATAATAACGACGTTAATAACGACGATAAAAAGAAGATAATGACAATAATAACGACGATATTATCGATGATATTTATGACGATAACAACGTAGTAATGACGATAATAACGACGACATTAACGACGATGATTATGACAAAATAACGACGATATTAACGACGATAATTATGAGGATAATAAGGACGATAACAACGATGATAATGACGATATTAACGACGATATTAACGACGATAATAACGACGATATTAACGACGATAATAAAGACAATAAAAAGAAGATAATGACAATAATAACGACGATATTAAAGATAATATTTATGACGATAACAACGTAGATAATGACGATAATAACGACGACATTAATGACGATGATTATGACAAAATAACGACGATATTAACGACGTTAATTATGAGGATGATAAGGACGATAACAACGATGATAATGACGATAATAACGACGACATTAGCGACGATGTTTATGACAAAATAACGACGATATTAACGACGATAATTATGAGGATAATAAGGACGATAACAACGATTATAATGACGATATTAACGACGATATTAACGACGATGATTATGACAAAATAACGACGATATTAACGACGATAATTATGAGGATGATAAGGACGATAACAACGATGATAATGACGATATTAACGACGATATTAAACGACGATAATAACGACGTTAATAACGACGATAAAAAGAAGATAATGACAATAATAACGACGATATTATCGTTGATATTTATGACGATAACAACGTAGATAATGACGATAATAACGACGACATTAACGACGATGATTATGACAAAATAACAACGGTATTAACGACGATAATTATGAGGATAATAGGACGATAACAACGATGATAATGACGATATTAACGACGATATTAACGACGATAATAACGACGTTAATAACGACGATAAAAAGAAGATAATGACAATAATAACGACAATATTATCGATGATATTTATGACGATAACAACGAAGATAATGACGATAATAACGACGACATTAACGACGATGATTATGACAAAATAACGACGATATTAACGACGATAATTATGAGGATGATAAGGACGATAACAACGATGATAATGACGATAATAACGACGACATTAGCAACGATGTTTATGACAAAATAACGACGATATTAACGACGATAATTATGAGGATGATAAGGACGATAACAACGATGATAATGACGATAATAACGACGACATTAGCAACGATGTTTATGACAAAATAACGACGATATTAACGACGATAATTATGAGGATAATAAGGACGATAACAACGATTATAATGACGATATTAACGACGACATTAGCGACGATGTTTATGACAAAATAACGACGATATTAACGACGATAACTATGAGGTTAATAAGGACGATAACAACGATTATAATGACGATATTAACGACGACATTAACGACAATGATTATGACAAAATAACGACGATATTAACGACGATAATTATGAGGATGATAAGGACGATAACAACGATGATAATGACGATAATAACGACGACATTAGCGACGATGTTTATGACAAAATAACGACGATATTAACGACGATAACTATGAGGATAATAAGGACGATAACAACGATGATAATGACGATATTAACGACGATATTAACGACGATAATAACGACGTTAATAACGACGATAAAAAGAAGATAATGACAATAATAACGACGATATTATCGATGATATTTATGACGATAACAACGATGATAATGACGATAATAACGACGACATTAACGACGATGATTATGAAAAATAACGACGATATTAACGACGATAATTATGAGGATGATAAGGACGATAACAACGATGATAATGACGATATTAACGACGATAATAACGACGATAACAACGATGATAATGACGATAATAACGACGACATTAACGACGATGATTGTGACAAAATAACGACGATATTAACGACGATAATTATGAGGATAATAAGGACGATAACAACGATGATAATGACGATAATAACGACGACATTAGCGACGATGTTTATGACAAAATAACGACGATATTAACGACGATAATTATGAGGATGATAAGGACGATAACAAGGATGATAATGACGATATTAACGACGACATTAACGATGATGATTGTGACAAAATAACGACGATATTAACGACGATAATTATGAGGATAATAAGGACGATAACAACGATGATAATAACGATATTAACGACGATAATAACGACGATATTAACGACGATGATTATGACAAAATAACGACGATATTAACGACGATAATTATGAGGATAATAAGGACGATAACAACGATGATAATGACGATATTAACGACGATATTAACGACGATAATAACGACGATATTAACGACGATAATAAAGACAATAAAAAGAAGATAATGACAATAATAACGACGATATTAAAGATAATATTTATGACGATAACAACGTAGATAATGACGATAATAACGACGACATTAATGACGATGATTATGACAAAATAACGACGATATTAACGACGATAATTATGAGGATGATAAGGACGATAACAACGATGATAATGACGATAATAACGACGACATTAGCGACGATGTTTATGACAAAATAACGACGATATTAACGACGATAATTATGAGGATAATAAGGACGATAACAACGATGATAATGACGATATTAACGACGATATTAACGACGATAATAACGACGTTAATAACGACGATAAAAAGAAGATAATGACAATAATAACGACGATATTATCGATGATATTTATGACGATAACAACGTAGATAATGACGATAATAACGACGACATTAACGACGATGATTATGACAAAATAACGACGATATTAACGACGATAATTATGAGGATAATAAGGACGATAACAACGATGATAATGACGATATTAACGACGATATTAACGACGATAATAACGACGATATTAACGACGATAATAAAGACAATAAAAAGAAGATAATGACAATAATAACGACGATATTAACGATAATATTTATGACGATAACAATGTAGATAATGACGATAATAACGACGACATTAACGACGATGATTATGACAAAATAACGACGATATTAACGACGATAATTATGAGGATGATAAGGACGATAACAACGATGATAATGACGATATTAACGACGATATTAACGACGATAATAACGACGATATTAACGACGATAATAAAGACAATAAAAAGAAGATAATGACAATAATAACGACGATATTAACGATAATATTTATGACGATAACAATGTAGATAATGACGATAATAACGACGACATTAACGACGATGATTAAGACAAAATAACGACGATATTAACGACGATAATTATGAGGATAATAAGGACGATAACAACGATGATAATGACGATATTAACGACGATATTAACGACGATAATAACGACGATATTAACGACGATAATAAAGACAATAAAAAGAAGATAATGACAATAATAACGACGATATTAAAGATAATATTTATGACGATAACAACGTAGATAATGACGTTAATATCGACGACATTAATGACGATGATTATGACAAAATAACGACGATATTAACGACGATAATTATGAGGATGATAAGGACGATAACAACGATGATAATGACGATAATAACGACGACATTAGCGACGATGTTTATGACAAAATAACGACGATATTAACGACGATAATTATGAGGATAATAAGGACGATAACAACGATGATAATGACGATATTAACGACGATATTAACGACGATAATAACGACGTTAATAACGACGATAAAAAGAAGATAATGACAATAATAACGACGATATTATCGATGATATTTATGACGATAACAACGTAGATAATGACGATAATAACGACGACATTAACGACGATGATTATGACAAAATAACGACGATATTAACGACGATAATTATGAGGATAATAAGGACGATAACAACGATGATAATGACGATATTAACGACGATATTAACGACGATAATAACGACGATATTAACGACGATAATAAAGACAATAAAAAGAAGATAATGACAATAATAACGACGATATTAACGATAATATTTATGACGATAACAATGTAGATAATGACGATAATAACGACGACATTAACGACGATGATTATGACAAAATAACGACGATAATTATGAGGATGATAAGGACGATAACAACGATGATAATGACGATAATAACGACGACATTAACGACGATGATTGTGACAAAATAACGACGATATTAACGACGATAATTATGAGGATAATAAGGACGATAACAACGATGATAATGACGATATTAACGACGATAATAACGACGATAATAACGACGTTAATAACGACGATAAAAAGAAGATAATGACAATAATAACGACGATATTATCGATGATATTTATGACGATAACAACGTAGTAATGACGATAATAACGACGACATTAACGACGATGATTATGACAAAATAACGACGATATTAACGACGATAATTATGAGGATAATAAGGACGATAACAACGATGATAATGACTATATTAACGACGATATTAACGACGATAATAACGACGATATTAACGACGATAATAAAGACAATAAAAAGAAGATAATGACAATAATAACGACGATATTAAAGATAATATTTATGACGATAACAACGTAGATAATGACGATAATAACGACGACATTAATGACGATGATTATGACAAAATAACGACGATATTAACGACGATAATTATGAGGATGATAAGGACGATAACAACGATGATAATGACGATAATAACGACGACATTAGCGACGATGTTTATGACAAAATAACGACGATATTAACGACGATAATTATGAGGATAATAAGGACGATAACAACGATGATAATGACGATATTAACGACGATATTAACGACGATAATAACGACGATAATAACGACGATATTTATGACGATAACAACGTAGATAATGACGATAATAACGACGACATTAACGACGATGATTATGACAAAATAACGACGATATTAACGACGATAATTATGAGGATAATAAGGACGATAACAACGATGATAATGACGATATTAACGACGATATTAACGACGATAATAACGACGATATTAACGACGATAATAAAGACAATAAAAAGAAGATAATGACAATAATAACGACGATATTAACGATAATATTTATGACGATAACAATGTAGATAATGACGATAATAACGACGACATTAACGACGATGATTATGACAAAATAACGACGATATTAACGACGATAATTATGAGGATGATAAGGACGATAACAACGATGATAATGACGATAATAACGACGACATTAGCGACGATGTTTATGACAAAATAACGACGATATTAACGACGATAATTATGAGGATAATAAGGACGATAACAACGATGATAATGACGATATTAACGACGATATTAACGACGATAATAACGACGTTAATAACGACGATAAAAAGAAGATAATGACAATAATAACGACGATATTATCGATGATATTTATGACGATAACAACGTAGATAATGACGATAATAACGACGACATTAACGACGATGATTATGACAAAATAACGACGATATTAACGACGATAATTATGAGGATAATAAGGACGATAACAACGATGATAATGACGATATTAACGACGATATTAACGACGATAATAACGACGATATTAACGACGATAATAAAGACAATAAAAAGAAGATAATGACAATAATAACGACGATATTAACGATAATATTTATGACGATAACAATGTAGATAATGACGATAATAACGACGACATTAACGACGATGATTATGACAAAATAACGACGATATTAACGACGATAATTATGAGGATGATAAGGACGATAACAACGATGATAATGACGATATTAACGACGATATTAACGACGATAATAACGACGATATTAACGACGATAATAAAGACAATAAAAAGAAGATAATGACAATAATAACGACGATATTAACGATAATATTTATGACGATAACAATGTAGATAATGACGATAATAACGACGACATTAACGACGATGATTATGACAAAATAACGACGATAATTATGAGGATGATAAGGACGATAACAACGATGATAATGACGATAATAACGACGACATTAACGACGATGATTGTGACAAAATAACGACGATATTAACGACGATAATTATGAGGATAATAAGGACGATAACAACGATGATAATGACGATATTAACGACGATAATAACGACGATAATAACGACGTTAATAACGACGATAAAAAGAAGATAATGACAATAATAACGACGATATTATCGATGATATTTATGACGATAACAACGTAGTAATGACGATAATAACGACGACATTAACGACGATGATTATGACAAAATAACGACGATATTAACGACGATAATTATGAGGATAATAAGGACGATAACAACGATGATAATGACGATATTAACGACGATATTAACGACGATAATAACGACGATATTAACGACGATAATAAAGACAATAAAAAGAAGATAATGACAATAATAACGACGATATTAAAGATAATATTTATGACGATAACAACGTAGATAATGACGATAATAACGACGACATTAATGACGATGATTATGACAAAATAACGACGATATTAACGACGTTAATTATGAGGATGATAAGGACGATAACAACGATGATAATGACGATAATAACGACGACATTAGCGACGATGTTTATGACAAAATAACGACGATATTAACGACGATAATTATGAGGATAATAAGGACGATAACAACGATTATAATGACGATATTAACGACGATATTAACGACGATGATTATGACAAAATAACGACGATATTAACGACGATAATTATGAGGATGATAAGGACGATAACAACGATGATAATGACGATATTAACGACGATATTAAACGACGATAATAACGACGTTAATAACGACGATAAAAAGAAGATAATGACAATAATAACGACGATATTATCGTTGATATTTATGACGATAACAACGTAGATAATGACGATAATAACGACGACATTAACGACGATGATTATGACAAAATAACAACGGTATTAACGACGATAATTATGAGGATAATAGGACGATAACAACGATGATAATGACGATATTAACGACGATATTAACGACGATAATAACGACGTTAATAACGACGATAAAAAGAAGATAATGACAATAATAACGACAATATTATCGATGATATTTATGACGATAACAACGAAGATAATGACGATAATAACGACGACATTAACGACGATGATTATGACAAAATAACGACGATATTAACGACGATAATTATGAGGATGATAAGGACGATAACAACGATGATAATGACGATAATAACGACGACATTAGCAACGATGTTTATGACAAAATAACGACGATATTAACGACGATAATTATGAGGATGATAAGGACGATAACAACGATGATAATGACGATAATAACGACGACATTAGCAACGATGTTTATGACAAAATAACGACGATATTAACGACGATAATTATGAGGATAATAAGGACGATAACAACGATTATAATGACGATATTAACGACGACATTAGCGACGATGTTTATGACAAAATAACGACGATATTAACGACGATAACTATGAGGTTAATAAGGACGATAACAACGATTATAATGACGATATTAACGACGACATTAACGACAATGATTATGACAAAATAACGACGATATTAACGACGATAATTATGAGGATGATAAGGACGATAACAACGATGATAATGACGATAATAACGACGACATTAGCGACGATGTTTATGACAAAATAACGACGATATTAACGACGATAACTATGAGGATAATAAGGACGATAACAACGATGATAATGACGATATTAACGACGATATTAACGACGATAATAACGACGTTAATAACGACGATAAAAAGAAGATAATGACAATAATAACGACGATATTATCGATGATATTTATGACGATAACAACGATGATAATGACGATAATAACGACGACATTAACGACGATGATTATGAAAAATAACGACGATATTAACGACGATAATTATGAGGATGATAAGGACGATAACAACGATGATAATGACGATATTAACGACGATAATAACGACGATAACAACGATGATAATGACGATAATAACGACGACATTAACGACGATGATTGTGACAAAATAACGACGATATTAACGACGATAATTATGAGGATAATAAGGACGATAACAACGATGATAATGACGATAATAACGACGACATTAGCGACGATGTTTATGACAAAATAACGACGATATTAACGACGATAATTATGAGGATGATAAGGACGATAACAAGGATGATAATGACGATATTAACGACGACATTAACGATGATGATTGTGACAAAATAACGACGATATTAACGACGATAATTATGAGGATAATAAGGACGATAACAACGATGATAATAACGATATTAACGACGATAATAACGACGATATTAACGACGATGATTATGACAAAATAACGACGATATTAACGACGATAATTATGAGGATAATAAGGACGATAACAACGATGATAATGACGATATTAACGACGATATTAACGACGATAATAACGACGATATTAACGACGATAATAAAGACAATAAAAAGAAGATAATGACAATAATAACGACGATATTAAAGATAATATTTATGACGATAACAACGTAGATAATGACGATAATAACGACGACATTAATGACGATGATTATGACAAAATAACGACGATATTAACGACGATAATTATGAGGATGATAAGGACGATAACAACGATGATAATGACGATAATAACGACGACATTAGCGACGATGTTTATGACAAAATAACGACGATATTAACGACGATAATTATGAGGATAATAAGGACGATAACAACGATGATAATGACGATATTAACGACGATATTAACGACGATAATAACGACGTTAATAACGACGATAAAAAGAAGATAATGACAATAATAACGACGATATTATCGATGATATTTATGACGATAACAACGTAGATAATGACGATAATAACGACGACATTAACGACGATGATTATGACAAAATAACGACGATATTAACGACGATAATTATGAGGATAATAAGGACGATAACAACGATGATAATGACGATATTAACGACGATATTAACGACGATAATAACGACGATATTAACGACGATAATAAAGACAATAAAAAGAAGATAATGACAATAATAACGACGATATTAACGATAATATTTATGACGATAACAATGTAGATAATGACGATAATAACGACGACATTAACGACGATGATTATGACAAAATAACGACGATATTAACGACGATAATTATGAGGATGATAAGGACGATAACAACGATGATAATGACGATATTAACGACGATATTAACGACGATAATAACGACGATATTAACGACGATAATAAAGACAATAAAAAGAAGATAATGACAATAATAACGACGATATTAACGATAATATTTATGACGATAACAATGTAGATAATGACGATAATAACGACGACATTAACGACGATGATTAAGACAAAATAACGACGATATTAACGACGATAATTATGAGGATAATAAGGACGATAACAACGATGATAATGACGATATTAACGACGATATTAACGACGATAATAACGACGATATTAACGACGATAATAAAGACAATAAAAAGAAGATAATGACAATAATAACGACGATATTAAAGATAATATTTATGACGATAACAACGTAGATAATGACGTTAATATCGACGACATTAATGACGATGATTATGACAAAATAACGACGATATTAACGACGATAATTATGAGGATGATAGGGACGATAACAACGATGATAATGACGATAATAACGACGACATTAGCGACGATGTTTATGACAAAATAACGACGATATTAACGACGATAATTATGAGGATAATAAGGACGATAACAACGATGATAATGACGATATTAACGACGATATTAACGACGATAATAACGACGTTAATAACGACGATAAAAAGAAGATAATGACAATAATAACGACGATATTATCGATGATATTTATGACGATAACAACGTAGATAATGACGATAATAACGACGACATTAACGACGATGATTATGACAAAATAACGACGATATTAACGACGATAATTATGAGGATAATAAGGACGATAACAACGATGATAATGACGATATTAACGACGATATTAACGACGATAATAACGACGATATTAACGACGATAATAAAGACAATAAAAAGAAGATAATGACAATAATAACGACGATATTAACGATAATATTTATGACGATAACAATGTAGATAATGACGATAATAACGACGACATTAACGACGATGATTAAGACAAAATAACGACGATATTAACGACGATAATTATGAGGATAATAAGGACGATAACAACGATGATAATGACGATATTAACGACGATATTAACGACGATAATAACGACGATATTAACGACGATAATAAAGACAATAAAAAGAAGATAATGACAATAATAACGACGATATTAAAGATAATATTTATGACGATAACAACGTAGATAATGACGTTAATATCGACGACATCAATGACGATGATTATGACAAAATAACGACGATATTAACGACGATAATTATGAGGATGATAAGGACGATAACAACGATGATAATGACGATAATAACGACGACATTAGCGACGATGTTTATGACAAAATAACGACGATATTAACGACGATAATTATGAGGATAATAAGGACGATAACAACGATGATAATGACGATATTAACGACGATATTAACGACGATAATAACGACGTTAATAACGACGATAAAAAGAAGATAATGACAATAATAACGACGATATTATCGATGATATTTATGACGATAACAACGTAGATAATGACGATAATAACGACGACATTAACGACGATGATTATGACAAAATAACGACGATATTAACGACGATAATTATGAGGATAATAAGGACGATAACAACGATGATAATGACGATATTAACGACGATATTAACGACGATAATAACGACGATATTAACGACGATAATAAAGACAATAAAAAGAAGATAATGACAATAATAACGACGATATTAACGATAATATTTATGACGATAACAATGTAGATAATGACGATAATAACGACGACATTAACGACGATGATTATGACAAAATAACGACGATAATTATGAGGATGATAAGGACGATAACAACGATGATAATGACGATAATAACGACGACATTAACGACGATGATTGTGACAAAATAACGACGATATTAACGACGATAATTATGAGGATAATAAGGACGATAACAACGATGATAATGACGATATTAACGACGATAATAACGACGATAATAACGACGTTAATAACGACGATAAAAAGAAGATAATGACAATAATAACGACGATATTATCGATGATATTTATGACGATAACAACGTAGTAATGACGATAATAACGACGACATTAACGACGATGATTATGACAAAATAACGACGATATTAACGACGATAATTATGAGGATAATAAGGACGATAACAACGATGATAATGACTATATTAACGACGATATTAACGACGATAATAACGACGATATTAACGACGATAATAAAGACAATAAAAAGAAGATAATGACAATAATAACGACGATATTAAAGATAATATTTATGACGATAACAACGTAGATAATGACGATAATAACGACGACATTAATGACGATGATTATGACAAAATAACGACGATATTAACGACGATAATTATGAGGATGATAAGGACGATAACAACGATGATAATGACGATAATAACGACGACATTAGCGACGATGTTTATGACAAAATAACGACGATATTAACGACGATAATTATGAGGATAATAAGGACGATAACAACGATGATAATGACGATATTAACGACGATATTAACGACGATAATAACGACGTTAATAACGACGATAAAAAGAAGATAATGACAATAATAACGACGATATTTATGACGATAACAACGTAGATAATGACGATAATAACGACGACATTAACGACGATGATTATGACAAAATAACGACGATATTAACGACGATAATTATGAGGATAATAAGGACGATAACAACGATGATAATGACGATATTAACGACGATATTAACGACGATAATAACGACGATATTAACGACGATAATAAAGACAATAAAAAGAAGATAATGACAATAATAACGACGATATTAACGATAATATTTATGACGATAACAATGTAGATAATGACGATAATAACGACGACATTAACGACGATGATTATGACAAAATAACGACGATATTAACGACGATAATTATGAGGATGATAAGGACGATAACAACGATGATAATGACGATAATAACGACGACATTAGCGACGATGTTTATGACAAAATAACGACGATATTAACGACGATAACTATGAGGATAATAAGGACGATAACAACGATGATAATGACGATATTAACGACGATATTAACGACGATAATAACGACGTTAATAACGACGATAAAAAGAAGATAATGACAATAATAACGACGATATTATCGATGATATTTATGACGATAACAACGATGATAATGACGATAATAACGACGACATTAACGACGATGATTATGAAAAATAACGACGATATTAACGACGATAATTATGAGGATAATAAGGACGATAACAACGATGATAATGACGATATTAACGACGATAATAACGACTATAACAACGATGATAATGACGATAATAACGACGACATTAACGACGATGATTGTGACAAAATAACGACGATATTAACGACGATAATTATGAGGATAATAAGGACGATAACAACGATGATAATGACGATAATAACGACGACATTAACGACGATGATTATGACAAAATAACGACGATATTAACGACGATAATTATGAGGATGATAAGGACGATAACAACGATGATAATGACGATAATAACGACGACATTAGCGACGATGTTTATGACAAAATAACGACGATATTAACTACGATAATTATGAGGATGATAAGGACGATAACAACGATGATAATGACGATAATAACGACGACATTAGCGACGATGTTTATGACAAAATAACGACGATATTAACGACGATAATTATGAGGATAATAAGGACGATAACAACGAAGATAATGACGATAATAACGACGACATTAACGACCATGATTATGACAAAATAACGACGATATTAACGACGATAATTATGAGGATGATAAGGACGTTAACAACGATGATAATGACGATAATAACGACGACATTAGCGACGATGTTTATGACAAAATAACGACGATATTAACGACGATAATTATGAGGATGATAAGGACGATAACAAGGATGATAATGACGATATTAACGACGACATTAACGACGATGATTGTGACAAAATAACGACGATATTAACGACGATAATTATGAGGATAATAAGGACGATAACAACGATGATAATAACGATATTAACGACGATAATAACGACGATATTAACGACGATGATTATGACAAAATAACGACGATATTAACGACGATAATTATGAGGATAATAAGAACGATAACAACGATGATAATGACGATATTAACGACGATATTAACGACGATAATAACGACGATATTAACGACGATAATAAAGACAATAAAAAGAAGATAATGACAATAATAACGACGATATTAAAGATAATATTTATGACGATAACAACGTAGATAATGACGATAATAACGACGACATTAATGACGATGGTTATGACAAAATAACGACGATATTAACGACGATAATTATGAGGATAATAAGGACGATAACAACGATGATAATGACGATAATAACGACGACATTAACGACGATGATTATGACAAAATAACGACGATATTAACGACGATAATTATGAGGATGATAAGGACGATAACAACGATGATAATGACGATAATAACGACGACATTAGCGACGATGTTTATGACAAAATAACGACGATATTAACGACGATAACTATGAGGATAATAAGGACGATAACAACGATGATAATGACGATATTAACGACGATATTAACGACGATAATAACGACGTTAATAACGACGATAAAAAGAAGATAATGACAATAATAACGACGATATTATCGATGATATTTATGACGATAACAACGATGATAATGACGATAATAACGACGACATTAACGACGATGATTATGAAAAATAACGACGATATTAACGACGATAATTATGAGGATGATAAGGACGATAACAACGATGATAATGACGATATTAACGACGATAATAACGACTATAACAACGATGATAATGACGATAATAACGACGACATTAACGACGATGATTGTGACAAAATAACGACGATATTAACGACGATAATTATGAGGATAATAAGGACGATAACAACGATGATAATGACGATAATAACGACGACATTAACGACGATGATTATGACAAAATAACGACGATATTAACGACGATAATTATGAGGATGATAAGGACGATAACAACGATGATAATGACGATAATAACGACGACATTAGCGACGATGTTTATGACAAAATAACGACGATATTAACTACGATAATTATGAGGATGATAAGGACGATAACAACGATGATAATGACGATAATAACGACGACATTAGCGACGATGTTTATGACAAAATAACGACGATATTAACGACGATAATTATGAGGATAATAAGGACGATAACAACGAAGATAATGACGATAATAACGACGACATTAACGACCATGATTATGACAAAATAACGACGATATTAACGACGATAATTATGAGGATGATAAGGACGTTAACAACGATGATAATGACGATAATAACGACGACATTAGCGACGATGTTTATGACAAAATAACGACGATATTAACGACGATAATTATGAGGATGATAAGGACGATAACAAGGATGATAATGACGATATTAACGACGACATTAACGACGATGATTGTGACAAAATAACGACGATATTAACGACGATAATTATGAGGATAATAAGGACGATAACAACGATGATAATAACGATATTAACGACGATAATAACGACGATATTAACGACGATGATTATGACAAAATAACGACGATATTAACGACGATAATTATGAGGATAATAAGAACGATAACAACGATGATAATGACGATATTAACGACGATATTAACGACGATAATAACGACGATATTAACGACGATAATAAAGACAATAAAAAGAAGATAATGACAATAATAACGACGATATTAAAGATAATATTTATGACGATAACAACGTAGATAATGACGATAATAACGACGACATTAATGACGATGGTTATGACAAAATAACGACGATATTAACGATGATAATTATGAGGATGATAAGGACGATAACAACGATGATAATGACGATAATAACGACGACATTAGCGACGATGTTTATGACAAAATAACGACGATATTAACGACGATAATTATGAGGATAATAAGGACGATAACAACGATGATAATGACGATATTAACGACGATATTAACGACGATAATAACGACGTTAATAACGACGATAAAAAGAAGATAATGACAATAATAACGACGATATTATCGATGATATTTATGACGATAACAACGATGATAATGACGATAATAACGACGACATTAACGACGATGATTATGAAAAATAACGACGATATTAACGACGATAATTATGAGGATGATAAGGACGATAACAACGATGATAATGACGATATTAACGACGATAATAACGACGATAACAACGATGATAATGACGATAATAACGACGACATTAACGACGATGATTGTGACAAAATAACGACGATATTAACGACGATAATTATGAGGATAATAAGGACGATAACAACGATGATAATGACGATAATAACGACGACATTAACGACGATGATTATGACAAAATAACGACGATATTAACGACGATAATTATGAGGATGATAAGGACGATAACAACGATGATAATGACGATAATAACGACGACATTAGCGACGATGTTTATGACAAAATAACGACGATATTAACTACGATAATTATGAGGATGATAAGGACGATAACAACGATGATAATGACGATAATAACGACGACATTAGCGACGATGTTTATGACAAAATAACGACGATATTAACGACGATAATTATGAGGATAATAAGGACGATAACAACGAAGATAATGACGATAATAACGACGACATTAACGACCATGATTATGACAAAATAACGACGATATTAACGACGATAATTATGAGGATGATAAGGACGTTAACAACGATGATAATGACGATAATAACGACGACATTAGCGACGATGTTTATGACAAAATAACGACGATATTAACGACGATAATTATGAGGATGATAAGGACGATAACAAGGATGATAATGACGATATTAACGACGACATTAACGACGATGATTGTGACAAAATAACGACGATATTAACGACGATAATTATGAGGATAATAAGGACGATAACAACGATGATAATAACGATATTAACGACGATAATAACGACGATATTAACGACGATGATTATGACAAAATAACGACGATATTAACGACGATAATTATGAGGATAATAAGAACGATAACAACGATGATAATGACGATATTAACGACGATATTAACGACGATAATAACGACGATATTAACGACGATAATAAAGACAATAAAAAGAAGATAATGACAATAATAACGACGATATTAAAGATAATATTTATGACGATAACAACGTAGATAATGACGATAATAACGACGACATTAATGACGATGGTTATGACAAAATAACGACGATATTAACGATTATAATTATGAGGATGATAAGGACGATAACAACGATGATAATGACGATAATAACGACGACATTAGCGACGATGTTTATGACAAAATAACGACGATATTAACGACGATAATTATGAGGATAATAAGGACGATAACAACGATGATAATGACGATATTAACGACGATATTAACGACGATAATAACGACGTTAATAACGACGATAAAAAGAAGATAATGACAATAATAACGACGATATTATCGATGATATTTATGACGATAACAACGTAGATAATGACGATAATAACGACGACATTAACGACGATGATTATGACAAAATAACGACGATATTAACGACGATAATTATGAGGATAATAAGGACGATAACAACGATGATAATGACGATATTAACGACGATATTAACGACGATAATAACGACGATATTAACGACGATAATAAAGACAATAAAAAGAAGATAATGACAATAATAACGACGATATTAACGATAATATTTATGACGATAACAATGTAGATAATGACGATAATAACGACGACATTAACGACGATGATTATGACAAAATAACGACGATATTAACGACGATAATTATGAGGATGATAAGGACGATAACAACGATGATAATGACGATATTAACGACGATATTAACGACGATAATAACGACGATATTAACGACGATAATAAAGACAATAAAAAGAAGATAATGACAATAATAACGACGATATTAACGATAATATTTATGACGATAACAATGTAGATAATGACGATAATAACGACGACATTAACGACGATGATTAAGACAAAATAACGACGATATTAACGACGATAATTATGAGGATAATAAGGACGATAACAACGATGATAATGACGATATTAACGACGATATTAACGACGATAATAACGACGATATTAACGACGATAATAACGACGATATTAACGACGATAATAAAGACAATAAAAAGAAGATAATGACAATAATAACGACGATATTAAAGATAATTTTTATGATGATAACAACGTAGATAATGACGATAATAACGACGACATTAATGACGATGATTATGACAAAATAACGACGATATTAACGACGATAATTATGAGGATGATAAGGACGATAACAACGATGATAATGACGATAATAACGACGACATTAGCGACGATGTTTATGACAAAATAACGACGATATTAACGACGATAATTATGAGGATAATAAGGACGATAACAACGATGATAATGACGATATTAACGACGATATTAACGACGATAATAACGACGTTAATAACGACGATAAAAAGAAGATAATGACAATAATAACGACGATATTATCGATGATATTTATGACGATAACAACGTAGATAATGACGATAATAACGACGACATTAACGACGATGATTATGACAAAATAACGACGATATTAACGACGATAATTATGAGGATAATAAGGACGATAACAACGATGATAATGACGATATTAACGACGATATTAACGACGATAATAACGACGATATTAACGACGATAATAAAGACAATAAAAAGAAGATAATGACAATAATAACGACGATATTAACGATAATATTTATGACGATAACAATGTAGATAATGACGATAATAACGACGACATTAACGACGATGATTATGACAAAATAACGACGATAATTATGAGGATGATAAGGACGATAACAACGATGATAATGACGATAATAACGACGACATTAACGACGATGATTATGACAAAATAACGACGATATTAACGACGATAATTATGAGGATGATAAGGACGATAACAACGATGATAATGACGATAATAACGACGACATTAGCGACGATGTTTATGACAAAATAACGACGATATTAACGACGATAATTATGAGGATGATAAGGACGATAACAACGATGATAATGACGATAATAACGACGACATTAGCGACGATGTTTATGACAAAATAACGACGATATTAACGACGATAATTATGAGGATAATAAGGACGATAACAACGAAGATAATGACGATAATAACGACGACATTAACGACCATGATTATGACAAAATAACGACGATATTAACGACGATAATTATGAGGATGATAAGGACGATAACAACGATGATAATGACGATAATAACGACGACATTAGCGACGATGTTTATGACAAAATAACGACGATATTAACGACGATAATTATGAGGATAATAAGGACGATAACAACGATGATAATGACGATATTAACGACGATATTAACGACGATAATAACGACGTTAATAACGACGATAAAAAGAAGATAATGACAATAATAACGACGATATTATCGATGATATTTATGACGATAACAACGTAGATAATGACGATAATAACGACGATATTAACGACGATAATTATGAGGATAATAAGGACGATAACAACGATGATAATGACGATATTAACGACGATATTAACGACGATAATAACGACGATATTAACGACGATAATAAAGACAATAAAAAGAAGATAATGACAATAATAACGACGATATTAACGATAATATTTATGACGATAACAATGTAGATAATGACGATAATAACGACGACATTAACGACGATGATTATGACAAAATAACGACGATAATTATGAGGATGATAAGGACGATAACAACGATGATAATGACGATAATAACGACGACATTAACGACGATGATTATGACAAAATAACGACGATATTAACGACGATAATTATGAGGATGATAAGGACGATAACAACGATGATAATGACGATAATAACGACGACATTAGCGACGATGTTTATGACAAAATAACGACGATATTAACGACGATAATTATGAGGATGATAAGGACGATAACAACGATGATAATGACGATAATAACGACGACATTAGCGACGATGTTTATGACAAAATAACGACGATATTAACGACGATAATTATGAGGATAATAAGGACGATAACAACGAAGATAATGACGATAATAACGACGACATTAACGACCATGATTATGACAAAATAACGACGATATTAACGACGATAATTATGAGGATGATAAGGACGATAACAACGATGATAATGACGATAATAACGACGACATTAGCGACGATGTTTATGACAAAATAACGACGATATTAACGACGATAATTATGAGGATGATAAGGACGATAACAAGGATGATAATGACGATATTAACGACGACATTAACGACGATGATTGTGACAAAATAACGACGATATTAACGACGATAATTATGAGGATAATAAGGACGATAACAACGATGATAATAACGATATTAACGACGATAATAACGACGATATTAACGACGATGATTATGACAAAATAACGACGATATTAACGACGATAATTATGAGGATAATAAGGACGATAACAACGATGATAATGACGATATTAACGACGATATTAACGACGATAATAACGACGATATTAACGACGATAATAAAGACAATAAAAAGAAGATAATGACAATAATAACGACGATATTAAAGATAATATTTATGACGATAACAACGTAGATAATGACGATAATAACGACGACATTAATGACGATGGTTATGACAAAATAACGACGATATTAACGATGATAATTATGAGGATGATAAGGACGATAACAACGAAGATAATGACGATATTAACGACGATATTAACGACGATAATAACGACGATATTAACGACGATAATAAAGACAATAAAAAGAAGATAATGACAATAATAACGACGATATTAAAGATAATATTTATGACGATAACAACGTAGATAATGACGATAATAACGACGACATTAACGACGATGATTATGACAAAATAACGACGATATTAACGACGATAATTATGAGGATAATAAGGACGATAACAACGATGATAATGACGATATTAACGACGATATTAACGACGATAATAACGACGATATTAACGACGATAATAAAGACAATAAAAAGAAGATAATGACAATAATAAAGACGATATTAACGATAATATTTATGACGATAACAATGTAGATAATGACGATAATAACGACGACATTAACGACGATGATTATGACAAAATAACGACGATATTAACGACGATAATTATGAGGATGATAAGGACGATAACAACGATGATAATGACGATATTAACGACGATATTAACGACGATAATAACGACGATATTAACGACGATAATAAAGACAATAAAAAGAAGATAATGACAATAATAACGACGATATTAACGATAATATTTATGACGATAACAATGTAGATAATGACGATAATAACGACGACATTAACGACGATGATTAAGACAAAATAACGACGATATTAACGACGATAATTATGAGGATAATAAGGACGATAACAACGATGATAATGACGATATTAACGACGATATTAACGACGATAATAACGACGATATTAACGACGATAATAAAGACAATAAAAAGAAGATAATGACAATAATAACGACGATATTAAAGATAATATTTATGACGATAACAACGTAGATAATGACGATAATAACGACGACATTAATGACGATGATTATGACAAAATAACGACGATATTAACGACGATAATTATGAGGATGATAAGGACGATAACAACGATGATAATGACGATAATAACGACGACATTAGCGACGATGTTTATGACAAAATAACGACGATATTAACGACGATAATTATGAGGATAATAAGGACGATAACAACGATGATAATGACGATATTAACGACGATATTAACGACGATAATAACGACGTTAATAACGACGATAAAAAGAAGATAATGACAATAATAACGACGATATTATCGATGATATTTATGACGATAACAACGTAGATAATGACGATAATAACGACGACATTAACGACGATGATTATGACAAAATAACGACGATATTAACGACGATAATTATGAGGATAATAAGGACGATAACAACGATGATAATGACGATATTAACGACGATATTAACGACGATAATAACGACGATATTAACGACGATAATAAAGACAATAAAAAGAAGATAATGACAATAATAACGACGATATTAACGATAATATTTATGACGATAACAATGTAGATAATGACGATAATAACGACGACATTAACGACGATGATTATGACAAAATAACGACGATAATTATGAGGATGATAAGGACGATAACAACGATGATAATGACGATAATAACGACGACATTAACGACGATGATTGTGACAAAATAACGACGATATTAACGACGATAATTATGAGGATAATAAGGACGATAACAACGATGATAATGACGATATTAACGACGATAATAACGACGATAATAACGACGTTAATAACGACGATAAAAAGAAGATAATGACAATAATAACGACGATATTATCGATGATATTTATGACGATAACAACGTAGTAATGACGATAATAACGACGACATTAACGACGATGATTATGACAAAATAACGACGATATTAACGACGATAATTATGAGGATAATAAGGACGATAACAACGATGATAATGACGATATTAACGACGATATTAACGACGATAATAACGACGATATTAACGACGATAATAAAGACAATAAAAAGAAGATAATGACAATAATAACGACGATATTAAAGATAATATTTATGACGATAACAATGTAGATAATGACGATAATAACGACGACATTAATGACGATGATTATGACAAAATAACGACGATATTAACGACGATAATTATGAGGATGATAAGGACGATAACAACGATGATAATGACGATAATAACGACGACATTAGCGACGATGTTTATGACAAAATAACGACGATATTAACGACGATAATTATGAGGATAATAAGGACGATAACAACGATGATAATGACGATATTAACGACGATATTAACGACGATAATAACGACGTTAATAACGACGATAAAAAGAAGATAATGACAATAATAACGACGATATTTATGACGATAACAACGTAGATAATGACGATAATAACGACGACATTAACGACGATGATTATGACAAAATAACGACGATATTAACGACGATAATTATGAGGATAATAAGGACGATAACAACGATGATAATGACGATATTAACGACGATATTAACGACGATAATAACGACGATATTAACGACGATAATAAAGACAATAAAAAGAAGATAATGACAATAATAACGACGATATTAACGATAATATTTATGACGATAACAATGTAGATAATGACGATAATAACGACGACATTAACGACGATGATTATGACAAAATAACGACGATATTAACGACGATAATTATGAGGATGATAAGGACGATAACAACGATGATAATGACGATAATAACGACGACATTAGCGACGATGTTTATGACAAAATAACGACGATATTAACGACGATAACTATGAGGATAATAAGGACGATAACAACGATGATAATGACGATATTAACGACGATATTAACGACGATAATAACGACGTTAATAACGACGATAAAAAGAAGATAATGACAATAATAACGACGATATTATCGATGATATTTATGACGATAACAACGATGATAATGACGATAATAACGACGACATTAACGACGATGATTATGAAAAATAACGACGATATTAACGACGATAATTATGAGGATGATAAGGACGATAACAACGATGATAATGACGATATTAACGACGATAATAACGACGATAACAACGATGATAATGACGATAATAACGACGACATTAACGACGATGATTGTGACAAAATAACGACGATATTAACGACGATAATTATGAGGATAATAAGGACGATAACAACGATGATAATGACGATAATAACGACGACATTAACGACGATGATTATGACAAAATAACGACGATATTAACGACGATAATTATGAGGATGATAAGGACGATAACAACGATGATAATGACGATAATAACGACGACATTAGCGACGATGTTTATGACAAAATAACGACGATATTAACGACGATAATTATGAGGATGATAAGGACGATAACAACGATGATAATGACGATAATAACGACGACATTAGCGACGATGTTTATGACAAAATAACGACGATATTAACGACGATAATTATGAGGATAATAAGGACGATAACAACGAAGATAATGACGATAATAACGACGACATTAACGACCATGATTATGACAAAATAACGACGATATTAACGACGATAATTATGAGGATGATAAGGACGATAACAACGATGATAATGACGATAATAACGACGACATTAGCGACGATGTTTATGACAAAATAACGACGATATTAACGACGATAATTATGAGGATGATAAGGACGATAACAAGGATGATAATGACGATATTAACGACGACATTAACGACGATGATTGTGACAAAATAACGACGATATTAACGACGATAATTATGAGGATAATAAGGACGATAACAACGATGATAATAACGATATTAACGACGATAATAACGACGATATTAACGACGATGATTATGACAAAATAACGACGATATTAACGACGATAATTATGAGGATAATAAGGACGATAACAACGATGATAATGACGATATTAACGACGATATTAACGACGATAATAACGACGATATTAACGACGATAATAAAGACAATAAAAAGAAGATAATGACAATAATAACGACGATATTAAAGATAATATTTATGACGATAACAACGTAGATAATGACGATAATAACGACGACATTAATGACGATGGTTATGACAAAATAACGACGATATTAACGATGATAATTATGAGGATGATAAGGACGATAACAACGATGATAATGACGATAATAACGACGACATTAGCGACGATGTTTATGACAAAATAACGACGATATTAACGACGATAATTATGAGGATAATAAGGACGATAACAACGATGATAATGACGATATTAACGACGATATTAACGACGATAATAACGACGTTAATAACGACGATAAAAAGAAGATAATGACAATAATAACGACGATATTATCGATGATATTTATGACGATAACAACGTAGATAATGACGATAATAACGACGACATTAACGACGATGATTATGACAAAATAACGACGATATTAACGACGATAATTATGAGGATAATAAGGACGATAACAACGATGATAATGACGATATTAACGACGATATTAACGACGATAATAACGACGATATTAACGACGATAATAAAGACAATAAAAAGAAGATAATGACAATAATAACGACGATATTAACGATAATATTTATGACGATAACAATGTAGATAATGACGATAATAACGACGACATTAACGACGATGATTATGACAAAATAACGACGATATTAACGACGATAATTATGAGGATGATAAGGACGATAACAACGATGATAATGACGATATTAACGACGATATTAACGACGATAATAACGACGATATTAACGACGATAATAAAGACAATAAAAAGAAGATAATGACAATAATAACGACGATATTAACGATAATATTTATGACGATAACAATGTAGATAATGACGATAATAACGACGACATTAACGACGATGATTAAGACAAAATAACGACGATATTAACGACGATAATTATGAGGATAATAAGGACGATAACAACGATGATAATGACGATATTAACGACGATATTAACGACGATAATAACGACGATATTAACGACGATAATAAAGACAATAAAAAGAAGATAATGACAATAATAACGACGATATTAAAGATAATTTTTATGACGATAACAACGTAGATAATGACGATAATAACGACGACATTAATGACGATGATTATGACAAAATAACGACGATATTAACGACGATAATTATGAGGATGATAAGGACGATAACAACGATGATAATGACGATAATAACGACGACATTAGCGACGATGTTTATGACAAAATAACGACGATATTAACGACGATAATTATGAGGATAATAAGGACGATAACAACGATGATAATGACGATATTAACGACGATATTAACGACGATAATAACGACGTTAATAACGACGATAAAAAGAAGATAATGACAATAATAACGACGATATTATCGATGATATTTATGACGATAACAACGTAGATAATGACGATAATAACGACGACATTAACGACGATGATTATGACAAAATAACGACGATATTAACGACGATAATTATGAGGATAATAAGGACGATAACAACGATGATAATGACGATATTAACGACGATATTAACGACGATAATAACGACGATATTAACGACGATAATAAAGACAATAAAAAGAAGATAATGACAATAATAACGACGATATTAACGATAATATTTATGACGATAACAATGTAGATAATGACGATAATAACGACGACATTAATGACGATGGTTATGACAAAATAACGACGATATTAACGATGATAATTATGAGGATGATAAGGACGATAACAACGATGATAATGACGATAATAACGACGACATTAGCGACGATGTTTATGACAAAATAACGACGATATTAACGACGATAATTATGAGGATAATAAGGACGATAACAACGATGATAATGACGATATTAACGACGATATTAACGACGATAATAACGACGTTAATAACGACGATAAAAAGAAGATAATGACAATAATAACGACGATATTATCGATGATATTTATGACGATAACAACGTAGATAATGACGATAATAACGACGACATTAACGACGATGATTATGACAAAATAACGACGATATTAACGACGATAATTATGAGGATAATAAGGACGATAACAACGATGATAATGACGATATTAACGACGATATTAACGACGATAATAACGACGATATTAACGACGATAATAAAGACAATAAAAAGAAGATAATGACAATAATAACGACGATATTAACGATAATATTTATGACGATAACAATGTAGATAATGACGATAATAACGACGACATTAACGACGATGATTATGACAAAATAACGACGATATTAACGACGATAATTATGAGGATGATAAGGACGATAACAACGATGATAATGACGATATTAACGACGATATTAACGACGATAATAACGACGATATTAACGACGATAATAAAGACAATAAAAAGAAGATAATGACAATAATAACGACGATATTAACGATAATATTTATGACGATAACAATGTAGATAATGACGATAATAACGACGACATTAACGACGATGATTAAGACAAAATAACGACGATATTAACGACGATAATTATGAGGATAATAAGGACGATAACAACGATGATAATGACGATATTAACGACGATATTAACGACGATAATAACGACGATATTAACGACGATAATAAAGACAATAAAAAGAAGATAATGACAATAATAACGACGATATTAAAGATAATTTTTATGACGATAACAACGTAGATAATGACGATAATAACGACGACATTAATGACGATGATTATGACAAAATAACGACGATATTAACGACGATAATTATGAGGATGATAAGGACGATAACAACGATGATAATGACGATAATAACGACGACATTAGCGACGATGTTTATGACAAAATAACGACGATATTAACGACGATAATTATGAGGATAATAAGGACGATAACAACGATGATAATGACGATATTAACGACGATATTAACGACGATAATAACGACGTTAATAACGACGATAAAAAGAAGATAATGACAATAATAACGACGATATTATCGATGATATTTATGACGATAACAACGTAGATAATGACGATAATAACGACGACATTAACGACGATGATTATGACAAAATAACGACGATATTAACGACGATAATTATGAGGATAATAAGGACGATAACAACGATGATAATGACGATATTAACGACGATATTAACGACGATAATAACGACGATATTAACGACGATAATAAAGACAATAAAAAGAAGATAATGACAATAATAACGACGATATTAACGATAATATTTATGACGATAACAATGTAGATAATGACGATAATAACGACGACATTAACGACGATGATTATGACAAAATAACGACGATAATTATGAGGATGATAAGGACGATAACAACGATGATAATGACGATAATAACGACGACATTAACGACGATGATTATGACAAAATATCGACGATATTAACGACGATAATTATGAGGATGATAAGGACGATAACAACGATGATAATGACGATAATAACGACGACATTAGCGACGATGTTTATGACAAAATAACGACGATATTAACGACGATAATTATGAGGATGATAAGGACGATAACAACGATGATAATGACGATAATAACGACGACATTAGCGACGATGTTTATGACAAAATAACGACGATATTAACGACGATAATTATGAGGATAATAAGGACGATAACAACGAAGATAATGACGATAATAACGACGACATTAACGACCATGATTATGACAAAATAACGACGATATTAACGACGATAATTATGAGGATGATAAGGACGATAACAACGATGATAATGACGATAATAACGACGACATTAGCGACGATGTTTATGACAAAATAACGACGATATTAACGACGATAATTATGAGGATGATAAGGACGATAACAAGGATGATAATGACGATATTAACGACGACATTAACGACGATGATTGTGACAAAATAACGACGATATTAACGACGATAATTATGAGGATAATAAGGACGATAACAACGATGATAATAACGATATTAACGACGATAATAACGACGATATTAACGACGATGATTATGACAAAATAACGACGATATTAACGACGATAATTATGAGGATAATAAGGACGATAACAACGATGATAATGACGATATTAACGACGATATTAACGACGATAATAACGACGATATTAACGACGATAATTAAGACAATAAAAAGAAGATAATGACAATAATAACGACGATATTAAAGATAATATTTATGACGATAACAACGTAGATAATGACGATAATAACGACGACATTAATGACGATGGTTATGACAAAATAACGACGATATTAACGATGATAATTATGAGGATGATAAGGACGATAACAACGATGATAATGACGATAATAACGACGACATTAGCGACGATGTTTATGACAAAATAACGACGATATTAACGACGATAATTATGAGGATAATAAGGACGATAACAACGATGATAATGACGATATTAACGACGATATTAACGACGATAATAACGACGTTAATAACGACGATAAAAAGAAGATAATGACAATAATAACGACGATATTATCGATGATATTTATGACGATAACAACGTAGATAATGACGATAATAACGACGACATTAACGACGATGATTATGACAAAATAACGACGATATTAACGACGATAATTATGAGGATAATAAGGACGATAACAACGATGATAATGACGATATTAACGACGATATTAACGACGATAATAACGACGATATTAACGACGATAATAAAGACAATAAAAAGAAGATAATGACAATAATAACGACGATATTAACGATAATATTTATGACGATAACAATGTAGATAATGACGATAATAACGACGACATTAACGACGATGATTATGACAAAATAACGACGATATTAACGACGATAATTATGAGGATGATAAGGACGATAACAACGATGATAATGACGATAATAACGACGACATTAGCGACGATGTTTATGACAAAATAACGACGATATTAACGACGATAATTATGAGGATGATAAGGACGATAACAAGGATGATAATGACGATATTAACGACGACATTAACGACGATGATTGTGACAAAATAACGACGATATTAACGACGATAATTATGAGGATAATAAGGACGATAACAACGATGATAATAACGATATTAACGACGATAATAACGACGATATTAACGACGATGATTATGACAAAATAACGACGATATTAACGACGATAATTATGAGGATAATAAGGACGATGACAACGATGATAATGACGATATTAACGACGATATTAACGACGATAATAACGACGATATTAACGACGATAATAAAGACAATAAAAAGAAGATAATGACAATAATAACGACGATATTAAAGATAATATTTATGACGATAACAACGTAGATAATGACGATAATAACGACGACATTAATGACGATGGTTATGACAAAATAACGACGATATTAACGATGATAATTATGAGGATGATAAGGACGATAACAACGATGATAATGACGATAATAACGACGACATTAGCGACGATGTTTATGACAAAATAACGACGATATTAACGACGATAATTATGAGGATAATAAGGACGATAACAACGATGATAATGACGATATTAACGACGATATTAACGACGATAATAACGACGTTAATAACGACGATAAAAAGAAGATAATGACAATAATAACGACGATATTATCGATGATATTTATGACGATAACAACGTAGATAATGACGATAATAACGACGACATTAACGACGATGATTATGACAAAATAACGACGATATTAACGACGATAATTATGAGGATGATAAGGACGATAACAACGATGATAATGACGATAATAACGACGACATTAGCGACGATGTTTATGACAAAATAACGACGATATTAACGACGATAATTATGAGGATGATAAGGACGATAACAAGGATGATAATGACGATATTAACGACGACATTAACGACGATGATTGTGACAAAATAACGACGATATTAACGACGATAATTATGAGGATAATAAGGACGATAACAACGATGATAATGACGATATTAACGACGATATTAACGACGATAATAACGACGTTAATAACGACGATAAAAAGAAGATAATGACAATAATAACGACGATATTATCGATGATATTTATGACGATAACAACGTAGATAATGACGATAATAACGACGACATTAACGACGATGATTATGACAAAATAACGACGATATTAACGACGATAATTATGAGGATAATAAGGACGATAACAACGATGATAATGACGATATTAACGACGATATTAACGACGATAATAACGACGATATTAACGACGATAATAAAGACAATAAAAAGAAGATAATGACAATAATAACGACGATATTAAAGATAATATTTATGACGATAACAACGTAGATAATGACGATAATAACGACGACATTAATGACGATGGTTATGACAAAATAACGACGATATTAACGATGATAATTATGAGGATGATAAGGACGATAACAACGATGATAATGACGATAATAACGACGACATTAGCGACGATGTTTATGACAAAATAACGACGATATTAACGACGATAATTATGAGGATAATAAGGACGATAACAACGATGATAATGACGATATTAACGACGATATTAACGACGATAATAACGACGTTAATAACGACGATAAAAAGAAGATAATGACAATAATAACGACGATATTATCGATGATATTTATGACGATAACAACGTAGATAATGACGATAATAACGACGACATTAACGACGATGATTATGACAAAATAACGACGATATTAACGACGATAATTATGAGGATAATAAGGACGATAACAACGATGATAATGACGATATTAACGACGATATTAACGACGATAATAACGACGATATTAACGACGATAATAAAGACAATAAAAAGAAGATAATGACAATAATAACGACGATATTAACGATAATATTTATGACGATAACAATGTAGATAATGACGATAATAACGACGACATTAACGACGATGATTATGACAAAATAACGACGATATTAACGACGATAATTATGAGGATGATAAGGACGATAACAACGATGATAATGACGATATTAACGACGATATTAACGACGATAATAACGACGATATTAACGACGATAATAAAGACAATAAAAAGAAGATAATGACAATAATAACGACGATATTAACGATAATATTTATGACGATAACAATGTAGATAATGACGATAATAACGACGACATTAACGACGATGATTAAGACAAAATAACGACGATATTAACGACGATAATTATGAGGATAATAAGGACGATAACAACGATGATAATGACGATATTAACGACGATATTAACGACGATAATAACGACGATATTAACGACGATAATAAAGACAATAAAAAGAAGATAATGACAATAATAACGACGATATTAAAGATAATTTTTATGACGATAACAACGTAGATAATGACGATAATAACGACGACATTAATGACGATGATTATGACAAAATAACGACGATATTAACGACGATAATTATGAGGATGATAAGGACGATAACAACGATGATAATGACGATAATAACGACGACATTAGCGACGATGTTTATGACAAAATAACGACGATATTAACGACGATAATTATGAGGATAATAAGGACGATAACAACGATGATAATGACGATATTAACGACGATATTAACGACGATAATAACGACGTTAATAACGACGATAAAAAGAAGATAATGACAATAATAACGACGATATTATCGATGATATTTATGACGATAACAACGTAGATAATGACGATAATAACGACGACATTAACGACGATGATTATGACAAAATAACGACGATATTAACGACGATAATTATGAGGATAATAAGGACGATAACAACGATGATAATGACGATATTAACGACGATATTAACGACGATAATAACGACGATATTAACGACGATAATAAAGACAATAAAAAGAAGATAATGACAATAATAACGACGATATTAACGATAATATTTATGACGATAACAATGTAGATAATGACGATAATAACGACGACATTAACGACGATGATTATGACAAAATAACGACGATAATTATGAGGATGATAAGGACGATAACAACGATGATAATGACGATAATAACGACGACATTAACGACGATGATTGTGACAAAATAACGACGATATTAACGACGATAATTATGAGGATAATAAGGACGATAACAACGATGATAATGACGATATTAACGACGATAATAACGACGATAATAACGACGTTAATAACGACGATAAAAAGAAGATAATGACAATAATAACGACGATATTATCGATGATATTTATGACGATAACAACGTAGTAATGACGATAATAACGACGACATTAACGACGATGATTATGACAAAATAACGACGATATTAACGACGATAATTATGAGGATAATAAGGACGATAACAACGATGATAATGACGATATTAACGACGATATTAACGACGATAATAACGACGATATTAACGACGATAATAAAGACAATAAAAAGAAGATAATGACAATAATAACGACGATATTAAAGATAATATTTATGACGATAACAACGTAGATAATGACGATAATAACGACGACATTAATGACGATGATTATGACAAAATAACGACGATATTAACGACGATAATTATGAGGATAATAAGGACGATAACAACGATGATAATGACGATATTAACGACGATATTAACGACGATAATAACGACGATATTAACGACGATAATAAAGACAATAAAAAGAAGATAATGACAATAATAACGACGATATTAACGATAATATTTATGACGATAACAATGTAGATAATGACGATAATAACGACGACATTAACGACGATGATTATGACAAAATAACGACGATAATTATGAGGATGATAAGGACGATAACAACGATGATAATGACGATAATAACGACGACATTAACGACGATGATTGTGACAAAATAACGACGATATTAACGACGATAATTATGAGGATAATAAGGACGATAACAACGATGATAATGACGATATTAACGACGATAATAACGACGATAATAACGACGTTAATAACGACGATAAAAAGAAGATAATGACAATAATAACGACGATATTATCGATGATATTTATGACGATAACAACGTAGTAATGACGATAATAACGACGACATTAACGACGATGATTATGACAAAATAACGACGATATTAACGACGATAATTATGAGGATAATAAGGACGATAACAACGATGATAATGACGATATTAACGACGATATTAACGACGATAATAACGACGATATTAACGACGATAATAAAGACAATAAAAAGAAGATAATGACAATAATAACGACGATATTAAAGATAATATTTATGACGATAACAACGTAGATAATGACGATAATAACGACGACATTAATGACGATGATTATGACAAAATAACGACGATATTAACGACGATAATTATGAGGATAATAAGGACGATAACAACGATGATAATGACGATATTAACGACGATATTAACGACGATAATAACGACGATATTAACGACGATAATAAAGACAATAAAAAGAAGATAATGACAATAATAACGACGATATTAACGATAATATTTATGACGATAACAACGTAGATAATGACGATAATAACGACGACATTAACGACGATGATTATGACAAAATAACGACGATAATTATGAGGATGATAAGGACGATAACAACGATGATAATGACGATAATAACGACGACATTAACGACGATGATTGTGACAAAATAACGACGATATTAACGACGATAATTATGAGGATAATAAGGACGATAACAACGATGATAATGACGATATTAACGACGATAATAACGACGATAATAACGACGTTAATAACGACGATAAAAAGAAGATAATGACAATAATAACGACGATATTATCGATGATATTTATGACGATAACAACGTAGTAATGACGATAATAACGACGACATTAACGACGATGATTATGACAAAATAACGACGATATTAACGACGATAATTATGAGGATAATAAGGACGATAACAACGATGATAATGACGATATTAACGACGATATTAACGACGATAATAACGACGATATTAACGACGATAATAAAGACAATAAAAAGAAGATAATGACAATAATAACGACGATATTAAAGATAATATTTATGACGATAACAACGTAGATAATGACGATAATAACGACGACATTAATGACGATGATTATGACAAAATAACGACGATATTAACGACGATAATTATGAGGATGATAAGGACGATAACAACGATGATAATGACGATAATAACGACGACATTAGCGACGATGTTTATGACAAAATAACGACGATATTAACGACGATAATTATGAGGATAATAAGGACGATAACAACGATGATAATGACGATATTAACGACGATATTAACGACGATAATAACGACGTTAATAACGACGATAAAAAGAAGATAATGACAATAATAACGACGATATTTATGACGATAACAACGTAGATAATGACGATAATAACGACGACATTAACGACGATGATTATGACAAAATAACGACGATATTAACGACGATAATTATGAGGATAATAAGGACGATAACAACGATGATAATGACGATATTAACGACGATATTAACGACGATAATAACGACGATATTAACGACGATAATAAAGACAATAAAAAGAAGATAATGACAATAATAACGACGATATTAACGATAATATTTATGACGATAACAATGTAGATAATGACGATAATAACGACGACATTAACGACGATGATTATGACAAAATAACGACGATATTAACGACGATAATTATGAGGATGATAAGGACGATAACAACGATGATAATGACGATAATAACGACGACATTAACGACGATGATTGTGACAAAATAACGACGATATTAACGACGATAATTATGAGGATAATAAGGACGATAACAACGATGATAATGACGATATTAACGACGATAATAACGACGTTAATAACGACGATAAAAAGAAGATAATGACAATAATAACGACGATATTATCGATGATATTTATGACGATAACAACGTAGATAATGACGATAATAACGACGACATTAACGACGATGATTATGACAAAATAACGACGATATTAACGACGATAATTATGAGGATAATAAGGACGATAACAACGATGATAATGACGATATTAACGACGATATTAACGACGATATTAACGACGATAATAAAGACAATAAAAAGAAGATAATGACAATAATAACGACGATATTAACGATAATATTTATGACGATAACAACGTAGATAATGACGATAATAACGACGACATTAACGACGATGATTATGACAAAATAACGACGATATTAACGACGATAATTATGAGGATGATAAGGACGATAACAACGATGATAATGACGATAATAACGACGACATTAACGACGATGATTGTGACAAAATAACGACGATATTAACGACGATAATTATGAGGATAATAAGGACGATAACAACGATGATAATGACGATATTAACGACGATATTAACGACGATAATAACGACGTTAATAACGACGATAAAAAGAAGATAATGACAATAATAACGACGATATTATCGATGATATTTATGACGATAACAACGTAGATAATGACGATAATAACGACGACATTAACGACGATGATTATGACAAAATAACGACGATATTAACGACGATAATTATGAGGATAATAAGGACGATAACAACGATGATAATGACGATATTAACGACGATATTAACGACGATAATAACGACGATATTAACGACGATAATAAAGACAATAAAAAGAAGATAATGACAATAATAACGACGATATTAACGATAATATTTATGACGATAACAATGTAGATAATGACGATAATAACGACGACATTAACGACGATGATTATGACAAAATAACGACGATAATTATGAGGATGATAAGGACGATAACAACGATGATAATGACGATAATAACGACGACATTAACGACGATGATTGTGACAAAATAACGACGATATTAACGACGATAATTATGAGGATAATAAGGACGATAACAACGATGATAATGACGATATTAACGACGATAATAACGACGATAATAACGACGTTAATAACGACGATAAAAAGAAGATAATGACAATAATAACGACGATATTATCGATGATATTTATGACGATAACAACGTAGTAATGACGATAATAACGACGACATTAACGACGATGATTATGACAAAATAACGACGATAATTATGAGGATAATAAGGACGATAACAACGATGATAATGACGATATTAACGACGATATTAACGACGATAATAACGACGATATTAACGACGATAATAAAGACAATAAAAAGAAGATAATGACAATAATAACGACGATATTAAAGATAATATTTATGACGATAACAACGTAGATAATGACGATAATAACGACGACATTAATGATGATGATTATGACAAAATAACGACGATATTAACGACGATAATTATGAGGATGATAAGGACGATAACAACGATGATAATGACGATAATAACGACGACATTAGCGACGATGTTTATGACAAAATAACGACGATATTAACGACGATAATTATGAGGATAATAAGGACGATAACAACGATGATAATGACGATATTAACGACGATATTAACGACGATAATAACGACGTTAATAACGACGATAAAAAGAAGATAATGACAATAATAACGACGATATTTATGACGATAACAACGTAGATAATGACGATAATAACGACGACATTAACGACGATGATTATGACAAAATAACGACGATATTAACGACGATAATTATGAGGATAATAAGGACGATAACAACGATGATAATGACGATATTAACGACGATATTAACGACGATAATAACGACGATATTAACGACGATAATAAAGACAATAAAAAGAAGATAATGACAATAATAACGACGATATTAACGATAATATTTATGACGATAACAATGTAGATAATGACGATAATAACGACGACATTAACGACGATGATTATGACAAAATAACGACGATATTAACGACGATAATTATGAGGATGATAAGGACGATAACAACGATGATAATGACGATAATAACGACGACATTAACGACGATGATTGTGACAAAATAACGACGATATTAACGACGATAATTATGAGGATAATAAGGACGATAACAACGATGATAATGACGATATTAACGACGATAATAACGACGATAATAACGACGTTAATAACGACGATAAAAAGAAGATAATGACAATAATAACGACGATATTATCGATGATATTTATGACGATAACAACGTAGATAATGACGATAATAACGACGACATTAACGACGATGATTATGACAAAATAACGACGATATTAACGACGATAATTATGAGGATGATAAGGACGATAACAACGATGATAATGACGATAATAACGACGACATTAACGACGATGATTGTGACAAAATAACGACGATATTAACGACGATAATTATGAGGATAATAAGGACGATAACAACGATGATAATGACGATATTAACGACGATATTAACGACGATAATAACGACGTTAATAACGACGATAAAAAGAAGATAATGACAATAATAACGACGATATTATCGATGATATTTATGACGATAACAACGTAGATAATGACGATAATAACGACGACATTAACGACGATGATTATGACAAAATAACGACGATATTAACGACGATAATTATGAGGATAATAAGGACGATAACAACGATGATAATGACGATATTAACGACGATATTAACGACGATAATAACGACGATATTAACGACGATAATAAAGACAATAAAAAGAAGATAATGACAATAATAACGACGATATTAACGATAATATTTATGACGATAACAATGTAGATAATGACGATAATAACGACGACATTAACGACGATGATTATGACAAAATAACGACGATAATTATGAGGATGATAAGGACGATAACAACGATGATAATGACGATAATAACGACGACATTAACGACGATGATTGTGACAAAATAACGACGATATTAACGACGATAATTATGAGGATAATAAGGACGATAACAACGATGATAATGACGATATTAACGACGATAATAACGACGATAATAACGACGTTAATAACGACGATAAAAAGAAGATAATGACAATAATAACGACGATATTATCGATGATATTTATGACGATAACAACGTAGTAATGACGATAATAACGACGACATTAACGACGATGATTATGACAAAATAACGACGATATTAACGACGATAATTATGAGGATAATAAGGACGATAACAACGATGATAATGACGATATTAACGACGATATTAACGACGATAATAACGACGATATTAACGACGATAATAAAGACAATAAAAAGAAGATAATGACAATAATAACGACGATATTAAAGATAATATTTATGACGATAACAACGTAGATAATGACGATAATAACGACGACATTAATGACGATGATTATGACAAAATAACGACGATATTAACGACGATAATTATGAGGATGATAAGGACGATAACAACGATGATAATGACGATAATAACGACGACATTAGCGACGATGTTTATGACAAAATAACGACGATATTAACGACGATAATTATGAGGATAATAAGGACGATAACAACGATGATAATGACGATATTAACGACGATATTAACGACGATAATAACGACGTTAATAACGACGATAAAAAGAAGATAATGACAATAATAACGACGATATTTATGACGATAACAACGTAGATAATGACGATAATAACGACGACATTAACGACGATGATTATGACAAAATAACGACGATATTAACGACGATAATTATGAGGATAATAAGGACGATAACAACGATGATAATGACGATATTAACGACGATATTAACGACGATAATAACGACGATATTAACGACGATAATAAAGACAATAAAAAGAAGATAATGACAATAATAACGACGATATTAACGATAATATTTATGACGATAACAATGTAGATAATGACGATAATAACGACGACATTAACGACGATGATTATGACAAAATAACGACGATATTAACGACGATAATTATGAGGATGATAAGGACGATAACAACGATGATAATGACGATAATAACGACGACATTAACGACGATGATTGTGACAAAATAACGACGATATTAACGACGATAATTATGAGGATAATAAGGACGATAACAACGATGATAATGACGATATTAACGACGATAATAACGACGTTAATAACGACGATAAAAAGAAGATAATGACAATAATAACGACGATATTATCGATGATATTTATGACGATAACAACGTAGATAATGACGATAATAACGACGACATTAACGACGATGATTATGACAAAATAACGACGATATTAACGACGATAATTATGAGGATAATAAGGACGATAACAACGATGATAATGACGATATTAACGACGATATTTACGACGATATTAACGACGATAATAAAGACAATAAAAAGAAGATAATGACAATAATAACGACGATATTAACGATAATATTTATGACGATAACAACGTAGATAATGACGATAATAACGACGACATTAACGACGATGATTATGACAAAATAACGACGATATTAACGACGATAATTATGAGGATGATAAGGACGATAACAACGATGATAATGACGATAATAACGACGACATTAACGACGATGATTGTGACAAAATAACGACGATATTAACGACGATAATTATGAGGATAATAAGGACGATAACAACGATGATAATGACGATATTAACGACGATATTAACGACGATAATAACGACGTTAATAACGACGATAAAAAGAAGATAATGACAATAATAACGACGATATTATCGATGATATTTATGACGATAACAACGTAGATAATGACGATAATAACGACGACATTAACGACGATGATTATGACAAAATAACGACGATATTAACGACGATAATTATGAGGATAATAAGGACGATAACAACGATGATAATGACGATATTAACGACGATATTAACGACGATAATAACGACGATATTAACGACGATAATAAAGACAATAAAAAGAAGATAATGACAATAATAACGACGATATTAACGATAATATTTATGACGATAACAATGTAGATAATGACGATAATAACGACGACATTAACGACGATGATTATGACAAAATAACGACGATAATTATGAGGATGATAAGGACGATAACAACGATGATAATGACGATAATAACGACGACATTAACGACGATGATTGTGACAAAATAACGACGATATTAACGACGATAATTATGAGGATAATAAGGACGATAACAACGATGATAATGACGATATTAACGACGATAATAACGACGATAATAACGACGTTAATAACGACGATAAAAAGAAGATAATGACAATAATAACGACGATATTATCGATGATATTTATGACGATAACAACGTAGTAATGACGATAATAACGACGACATTAACGACGATGATTATGACAAAATAACGACGATAATTATGAGGATAATAAGGACGATAACAACGATGATAATGACGATATTAACGACGATATTAACGACGATAATAACGACGATATTAACGACGATATTAACGACGATAAAAAGAAGATAATGACAATAATAACGACGATATTAAAGATAATATTTATGACGATAACAATGTAGATAATGACGATAATAACGACGACATTAACGACGATGATTATGACAAAATAACGACGATATTAACGACGATAATTATGAGGATGATAAGGACGATAACAACGATGATAATGACGATAATAACGACGACATTAACGACGATGATTGTGACAAAATAACGACGATATTAACGACGATAATTATGAGGATAATAAGGACGATAACAACGATGATAATGACGATATTAACGACGATAATAACGACGTTAATAACGACGATAAAAAGAAGATAATGACAATAATAACGACGATATTATCGATGATATTTATGACGATAACAACGTAGATAATGACGATAATAACGACGACATTAACGACGATGATTATGACAAAATAACGACGATATTAACGACGATAATTATGAGGATAATAAGGACGATAACAACGATGATAATGACGATATTAACGACGATATTAACGACGATATTAACGACGATAATAAAGACAATAAAAAGAAGATAATGACAATAATAACGACGATATTAACGATAATATTTATGACGATAACAACGTAGATAATGACGATAATAACGACGACATTAACGACGATGATTATGACAAAATAACGACGATATTAACGACGATAATTATGAGGATGATAAGGACGATAACAACGATGATAATGACGATAATAACGACGACATTAACGACGATGATTGTGACAAAATAACGACGATATTAACGACGATAATTATGAGGATAATAAGGACGATAACAACGATGATAATGACGATATTAACGACGATATTAACGACGATAATAACGACGTTAATAACGACGATAAAAAGAAGATAATGACAATAATAACGACGATATTATCGATGATATTTATGACGATAACAACGTAGATAATGACGATAATAACGACGACATTAACGACGATGATTATGACAAAATAACGACGATATTAACGACGATAATTATGAGGATAATAAGGACGATAACAACGATGATAATGACGATATTAACGACGATATTAACGACGATAATAACGACGATATTAACGACGATAATAAAGACAATAAAAAGAAGATAATGACAATAATAACGACGATATTAACGATAATATTTATGACGATAACAATGTAGATAATGACGATAATAACGACGACATTAACGACGATGATTATGACAAAATAACGACGATAATTATGAGGATGATAAGGACGATAACAACGATGATAATGACGATAATAACGACGACATTAACGACGATGATTGTGACAAAATAACGACGATATTAACGACGATAATTATGAGGATAATAAGGACGATAACAACGATGATAATGACGATATTAACGACGATAATAACGACGATAATAACGACGTTAATAACGACGATAAAAAGAAGATAATGACAATAATAACGACGATATTATCGATGATATTTATGACGATAACAACGTAGTAATGACGATAATAACGACGACATTAACGACGATGATTATGACAAAATAACGACGATAATTATGAGGATAATAAGGACGATAACAACGATGATAATGACGATATTAACGACGATATTAACGACGATAATAACGACGATATTAACGACGATATTAACGACGATAAAAAGAAGATAATGACAATAATAACGACGATATTAAAGATAATATTTATGACGATAACAACGTAGATAATGACGATAATAACGACGACATTAATGACGATGATTATGACAAAATAACGACGATATTAACGACGATAATTATGAGGATGATAAGGACGATAACAACGATGATAATGACGATAATAACGACGACATTAGCGACGATGTTTATGACAAAATAACGACGATATTAACGACGATAATTATGAGGATAATAAGGACGATAACAACGATGATAATGACGATATTAACGACGATATTAACGACGATAATAACGACGTTAATAACGACGATAAAAAGAAGATAATGACAATAATAACGACGATATTTATGACGATAACAACGTAGATAATGACGATAATAACGACGACATTAACGACGATGATTATGACAAAATAACGACGATATTAACGACGATAATTATGAGGATAATAAGGACGATAACAACGATGATAATGACGATATTAACGACGATATTAACGACGATAATAACGACGATATTAACGACGATAATAAAGACAATAAAAAGAAGATAATGACAATAATAACGACGATATTAACGATAATATTTATGACGATAACAATGTAGATAATGACGATAATAACGACGACATTAACGACGATGATTATGACAAAATAACGACGATATTAACGACGATAATTATGAGGATGATAAGGACGATAACAACGATGATAATGACGATAATAACGACGACATTAACGACGATGATTGTGACAAAATAACGACGATATTAACGACGATAATTATGAGGATAATAAGGACGATAACAACGATGATAATGACGATATTAACGACGATAATAACGACGATAATAACGACGTTAATAACGACGATAAAAAGAAGATAATGACAATAATAACGACGATATTATCGATGATATTTATGACGATAACAACGTAGATAATGACGATAATAACGACGACATTAACGACGATGATTATGACAAATTAACGACGATATTAACGACGATAATTATGAGGATAATAAGGACGATAACAACGATGATAATGACGATATTAACGACGATATTAACGACGATATTAACGACGATAATAAAGACAATAAAAAGAAGATAATGACAATAATAACGACGATATTAACGATAATATTTATGACGATAACAACGTAGATAATGACGATAATAACGACGACATTAACGACGATGATTATGACAAAATAACGACGATATTAACGACGATAATTATGAGGATGATAAGGACGATAACAACGATGATAATGACGATAATAACGACGACATTAACGACGATGATTGTGACAAAATAACGACGATATTAACGACGATAATTATGAGGATAATAAGGACGATAACAACGATGATAATGACGATAATAACGACGACATTAACGACGATGATTATGACAAAATAACGACGATATTAACGACGATAATTATGAGGATGATAAGGACGATAACAACGATGATAATGACGATAATAACGACGACATTAGCGACGATAATAACGACGTTAATAACGACGATAAAAAGAAGATAATGACAATAATAACGACGATATTATCGATGATATTTATGACGATAACAACGTAGATAATGACGATAATAACGACGACATTAACGACGATGATTATGACAAAATAACGACGATATTAACGACGATAATTATGA